>ML664243.1:4549323-4719671 GCA_007570785.1 Antilocapra americana | reverse complement strand
TGTGTGTGTGTGTGTGTGTGTGTGTGTGTGTGTGTGTGTGTGTGTGTAAGCTGCTTCAGTTGCATACTACTCTTTGCCACTCCATGGACTGTAGCCCTCCAGGGTCCTCTGTCCATGGGATTCTCCAGGCAAGAATCCTGGAGTGGGTTGCCCTGCCTCCTCCAGGGGATCTTCCCGAGCCAGGGATGGAACCTGCGTCTATTATGTTTCCTGAATTGGCAGGTGTATTCTTTGCTACTAGTGCTACAAGGGAAGCCAGACTAGTAAGTAATAGAAACAAACCAAACTTGAAGCCAAATCTTGAAAGCAGACTTCAATTTGTGGAACCATGCTCTTAACCACTTTCCTCCGAAGCTACGCAAACCATCTTTGTTCTTACGCTTCCAAATCCAAGAATGAATTTATCCATTGCAGAAATGCCAGATTTCTGGAGGTCTGGGCATAAGATGGGTGCATGTATTGTTCCCTTATTACCCAAGCATCAAAGCACAGCTCTTCCTTGGACAAAAGACTGAGCCCTTCTAATGAAGGAAAATCCACAGCAACCAGTTTGGCTATGGATTCCAAGTGCTTCTTTTTTTTAATGTGAAAGTTTATGCTTTTATTTTACTTCTACTGCCATTGGCTTCTTAGATAGGTTTGTTTTCTTTTATACAATTAGGAAATAATGTATTTTCCCTCAATTTCTCTTAATTCTTTTATTTTTAGTTTTTAATTTGGGGACAATACCTGGTGTGCTGTGACAACCTAGAGGGGTGGGATGGGGTGGAAGGTGGACAGGAGTCTCAAGAGGGAGTGGACATATGTGTACCTTTGGCTGATTCATGTTGCCGTACAGCAGAAGCCAACACAATATTGTAAAGTAATTATCCAGGTGCTTCTTAACACTTTGCTTTCAGCTATTCTCACCAGTGTTGTCTTCTCAACTTATTATAAACTCCCCGTAGACTAGGCCATGTTTGTACAACTGGTGATCTCCCATGACAGTCATGAGTGCTGGACACTGAAGTTTAGTGAATACCAGTAAATGAAGAGGTTCCACTTGTTTTGCTCCCTGATACCAACAGTCCTGTTTGCTTATAGATTTTTCTAAGGAAGGCATTCTAGAGTTCCCTTTGATGCAAAGTTGGAGCTCTGGTGCTCTCTAATTCCTGTGAATATCAATGAAGCAAATTATTTGATAATGAAACCATCATATCTTTTTTATATCTGCAAAGCAAGCTCTTTGCTTAAGTGTGAGGCTCTGCTGATAATCTTTGATTTCCCATCAAGGTAATTGTAGGATAAGGTGAAAATTGAGCATTGTTTGCTGGTTATTTAATTGATTGTTTGCTGGATTTTAGTGGTCATGAAAGATTAGAAAGTACCAAAGAAACCAGATATGCTTAAATAAGAGTAGAAAAGGGAGTGTTTTCATGGAGTAGACCACTGGAAAAATCATTGAAGATGACAGGAACCATAATGCCAGACTCGGAAAGGGCCTTATCCTGGCCAAAAATGTAGAAAATGATGACTTTGCAGTGAGATAAGACTGATAATTTTAAGGAAGGATTGTATAAAGCCAATTTTTCCCTTCCACTGGTACTTTCATTCTGGAAACCACGATGAGACACTAAATGAAAAATGGTGTTGTATTCCAGGGCACAGGGCTTGCAGACGATCAAACCTAGGACTGGCAGGAACTCTGCCCTAAGGCATGTCCTCTCTTAACGGATTCTGCCTTTCAGCAAGGAATCGTGTTTAGCTGGCATCTGAGGACTAGCATAAACTTTTGATATTCTATCCTTCATTTGGGAGAAAACAAGTTAAACCTTAGATAGTAGAATTCGAAAGCTTAAAAATATCTCACTCAATTTGCTTTTGATGACATTTGTCACTATTTATTAAAATTAAAAAGAAAATACAAGCTCCTTGCCTAGGGAGATCATACATGCTGGTTTGCTGGAGGTAGTCCCAGCTTCTTCCTCTTTTACTGGTATAATTATGAATATCTTTTAAAAACTTTTTTGGCCATGCTACATGGCTTGCGTGATCTTAGATTCCCAGTCAGGGATTGAACCCACATCCTCAGCAATAAAATATCAGAGTCCTAACCACTGGACTGCCGAGGAATTCCCAATTAGAATCTTTTAAAAATATCAATAAATAATACTCTGACTATACCCCAACGATTCCTCTATTCAATCTAGAAAGTTACTCACATATATGCACAAGGTCTTTGCAGCTCTGTTGGTGATACTATAACACAGAAAGTTACATGAATGCCCTCTAGGAGGGAAATGACATTCATCCTTGGGAGCATCATGCTGCAATTAAAGAATGTGCTAGAGCTGTGTGAAATGGATAGGTCTCCTAAATATGTCTTCAGGAGGAAGGGGGAACCAATTTTCAGAATATAGTCCAATATGATAATTATGTTTAAAAATGCAAACTACAATTTAAAATATATTGTAGAGGCCACACATACGAGAATGTAAAGTCAGAAAATGCAAGGACACTCATCCGACTAGTAACGGGTGAAGCTGGATAGGAGCGACAGGCTGGCGTTTGAGGGGGTGGTTAAGGCTGACACGGATGGCCACGTTTCAGCGTCTCACAAGGACACCATCATTTCATATCAAACTTAAAGCAATATTCTAGAGGTGACGTCACTCAACCCATTGTTTGAGCTTGAGATACCTGGCCCAGAGCCGCCACACGCGTCTTCCAGGGTCACAAGCTATAAATATGGTGCAGAGCTGAGGCCCAAATGAGTCTCCTGACCCCCTGTTTCTTATTCTCCGACTGGACTCTGCTTTCCTCCAAGTTTTGTGAAGATTTATGAAGTTGACTTAACTCCATGGAAGTGAATGTCTGGACACAAACTTAACCATGCTCATCAAATTTTACTTCCTCTTAAGCCCAGACTACAAAGTAACAGCCGGTGCTGCTAAGCCCATCAGCGTTGGCCCAGACTGGTAGCTACCTGACTTCTGTGGAGTCTGCCCTCTAGCTTTGTTTTGACCCTCGTTCTCCAACACGTGATGATTTGACGTGAACATTAAAATGGTCATAAATGGCTCAAGGAAGTGGCAAATGTATGGCAAATAGTGCTTCTCTGATGTGTTTAAAACATAGCTTAGCTGTGTTTCTCTGGCTACCAGGATTGGACAGCTTGGTGTAATGGCACAGATTATCCAAAATTAGGCAGATCTTACTACTGGAGAAGAATCAGAGCAGCACCAAGAGGCTGAGAAGTGGAGCTGACCAGTTGGGCTATTTTCGCCTGGGTTTTGAAGAAAAAGACTGCCTGGCCCTGTACTGTAACACGCATTGGTCCTTAAAATGAAGTTAACTTCCTTCTCGCTTGGGCATTCTGCTAGGGACACAGCTGTTCAGTGCACACACGGAACGAAAATATTCCCTTTGCAAACTGAAGTGTGGCTCTCGTGACAAGGGAGTAAGTTGTCACCCAGATTAAAAAATATCATAGGGTCACCCTCCTCGGCTCCTGTCACCATTTATCCTCAGTAAACAGTGTGCTTAGCGGTCTTTTCCTCCGCAGCAAATCTTTGAGCCCCAGTGAGACCTGCTAACATGGAGGCAACTGAAAGCAGCTGAAATATGATTCTTCCCTGAAGTGTTTGCATGTGAACTGAGATCAAGACCTGAAGTTAAATTAGATGGTGCTTTAAAGGCAGAAGCTTAAACATTAACCAGCAGATTAGTATTAATGGAAAGGATTAGTGAAAAGAGTTTTGTTGAACTTGCTTTTTTTGCCTTCCTAATTTTCCTGAAATTCCACCAAATGATTACACTTTCTGTGACTCATAAATATGAATCCTGGTAATAATTGTCATCCATGTCCTTGAATTTAGAACCCAGCACTTTATGTGAATTATGTCATTTCATCCACAAAACGACTTTGTGAGATAGAGGCCGTTTTTATCTCCAATGATTAGAACACTGAGAAAAAGATTGTTTTCTCAAAGTTTAGCAACCTGGAGGAGATCACAGAGTGGCAGACAGAGTTAGGTTCAAATCCCACTGTCTGATTTCAGCTCTTCACCATCATACCATATTGAGGCACCGTGGTAACAATTATGTAATTATTATGATGGATTGTACAAAATATATAATGTAATACAATAAAATGTAATATTGTGTAAGAGACAATTTTATGGAATTAGCTGTATGGGGACTCATTTGCATACTTTGATTTCAGAAATGCCAAGAGGGGAACAACCGCCTTCTCTGAGATTGTTAGTACAATTCCAGAAACTGGGTGGGTTTGGGCAAAGTTGGACAGGTGCCTCCCACGCCCCTTCTTTCTTGCTGCCACAGTCTGCTGACTGCAACTCGTGTTTAAACTTAAGGTCTCCCTGTCCACACCACTCAGGAAGCTCATACATCACTTACTGAGTAACTGACAGTAACTGAATCTGGTCAGAGGACATGGCTGTAACTCAGCTGAGGAATTCGTAAAAGACGAGAGCCCGGACCCAGTGGCAGGTGATGGGCAGTGTAACCCTTGAGAGCGAGCGCATCAGCTCTGTTCTTGCTCCTGTTTCTGCAGATTTAATATATAGTCCTTCCTTTGGGCTTACAGGAAGCCCAGGAGCTCAAAGGCATAGTTCACTGTGATCCAGGCTCTTCTCAGCTTTCTGAAAAACTGGGGGCTCCTGGAGCATCCCCGAGCCCAGGAGCAGAAGGCTCTTGTTCCTAGAGATTGGCCTTCTTGTCAACATAGATAGTTAAACAGTTTGCTAAGTGAACTAAGACTCGTTTGTTAGGTCTTCACTCCGACCATAGAAACACTTTCTCAGTTACCTTGCAAGTATCTTATTTATCCCTCCTGGTTATTTATTTTCCAATTCCTTCCACAAATGTTTAAAAAAGAGTCCCAGGGCCAGTGTTTCACTGCCACAAAGGAAAAGCATGTCAGATAATGGTCAACAGAAATGAATGCAGTGTAAGTCAAAAAACTGTCTGAAATGGGGAAAGCTCTCGGAAAACCATGTTTGAGATTTGAACTAAATCCATATTGCTTCTGATGGGAGGTTTTGGATTGTGACATTCAAGAGAATCATTTCCTAACAAGAAACACTGCCTAAACTTGGTAAGCATGCTGCACTAGTGGACCAAGCTAACCACCTGCCTTAACACCACATAGTCTGTATTTTTTCTGCTTTCTTAATCTCATTTCAAGAGGCTATGGAGGAAAATCAATGAGCCTGGAGCTTTGAGTCATTGAGGACTGTTGCAGTATCTTTTCAAAATGAAGTTTATGTACAAGTCAAATTTTCCATACTCATTTCATGGAAACCCAGGCCCACAGATTGACAGTTCTGTGATCATGGTCACATGGAAAACTCTGCCTCTTTTATCCTGCTCTTAGAAATGTGACATTTACGTTAAAGGCTCTGAGAATCCTGACATCCAGAGCAAGGGGACATATGTATACATATGGCTGATTTATGTTGATGTACCAACACAATATTGTAAAGCAATTAACTCTCCAATTAAGAATAAATAAATTTTAAAAATGTCACCTTCTCAAAAAGTAAAGAGAACAACAAGAATTCTGACATCCAGTAAAGACATCTGTTTAACCCATCATGTTCCAAACTCATTTTATCACAGTCATTCCGTAGCCCCATGTAGAGAAGAAGTCCTTAGGCGGAGCTGCCTTCAGAGATAGGATTACATCTCCTCACCCACAGAGTACGTGGAGATGACTGCCTTTGCTGACAGTTAGAGCTCAAGGTTCAGAACAGGTTGTGAACAGTACTAATGACAGTCTTTACCCAAGATCCTTACTGAACTTTTAAGTTCCTCAATTGGATAATGCACAACCACAGTATTTTGCCCCTTTGCTGCAAGGAGCTTAATGATACTGTGATTTTAAATAGTTCTTTGTGGATGGAAAAAGGAGCTTCAAAACAAAGTCCCAGAGGAGTTGGAATAATTTTTCTAGGTCTAATCAGAATTCCATGCACATCCTGGGACTAGGCAACTATGATCTGAGAGCTTTGGCATAACTCAAACGACCTTCCTGTTGAGTTCACTCATTTCTTTAGCTTTAATGTCATTCTACTTTTGAGAGAAAACATTAGCACAAGTTGCAGTGATATCACTCTTCAGTATTTGCTTAGCCGGGGTGCAGCTTTTGGAGGTAGCTTTCGAAAGAGAAAATTCTAGTGAAGTATCTGAATTGCCTACACTATGTTTGCTTCCAAAGAGTGAATCCTATCATTTTATGGGCTAAGAGGTAGAGCTTCAGAGAAGATGAGGCCTAATTTATGCAGGTGGAACCATAATAATTTTCACCTAGAAGACCTAGAAATAAAGCTAACAGGTAAAAATAATGTCAATAACATCCGCAAACTATATCTGTTAGCTGGATGACCTGGAACTAGTTCACTTGGTCAGGTTAGAGCTTTCTTAATGCCCTTAGTATTATATCTGCAACCAGGCCTGATATGTTGAATCATCTCAACAAGGTTGATATTGGCCATTACTTTTATAATAATAACAAGGATGAGAAAATCAACCCCTCACAATTAAGGATTTTATACTCTATAGTATCACCTACATTAATTTCCTAGGATGGCAGAGTTTTTTCAAGTTAAAAATTTGTGTATGTATCACAGCTGATACACAGCAGAACTGAAAACAGAACCTAACCTGCTGTGTCACCCTTAAATTGTACTGTTTTATTCCACAGAGCTTCTCAGGCAGAGCTGTTTGAGTGGACGTAATCTGTCTCTTTTGAGTATCTGACACATTCCTGAGATGTTTTTCAAAGAGAATCATTTGGAAAGAATCTTGGAATTTGTATATTGAGGTTGGGTAATCCTTTTATGTAGGGCTTCCCTGGTGGCTCAGATGGTGAAGAATCTGCCTGTCATGCAGGAAACCTGGATTTGATACCTAGTCAGGAAGATCCCCTAGAAAAGAGAACAGCTACCCACTCCAGCGTTCTTTTCTGGAGAATCCCATAGACAGAGGAGCCTGGCGGGCTACAGTCCATGGTGTCGCAGAGTTGGACATGAATGAAGTGACGTAGCATGCACGCATTGACATGGAAACTACGATCAGAGGGGCTAAGTCACTGGCCTGAGGACATAGAGCCAGCGTCTGTCAGAACTAGGTCACAGGCTCTCTGACCCCAGAGTCTGTGATCTTCATCACTACACCTTCTCTTGTCACCTCCCCTGTTTGTGCAAGTGGCTGCTTGAGTAGAAGAATCAGGTTGAGTGACTGACAGATGTTTTGTTGCCAAACATGCTGTGCCTAGGTGGTAGGCTTAAACAGATTTTGTTTAGTTTGTTATGCATGCTTTCTTATCTTTGCCAAATTTCAATAGTATTGGTTTGCTCCTTTCATAATAATGAAAAGCATATATAGGAAACATTAGCGTAAGGCAGCAACTTTACCTTAGGTGTTGAAAAATGTATTGGCAAGCATACATGAGCAGAGAGATGCACACACATGCAGGCATGGAGACACATTCCTACCAGGAGGATTTGGAACCAGGACATGTGTCTTTAGGCGCCTAATATGGATCATTCTTTTCTACGCATTCCTTTGGTGACCTTGGACGTATCTCTTCATCTCTGAGCTGCTATTTTCTCCTCTGATAAACGAAGGATAGCACTACTCCCTGTGAGAACAGAAGCACTAAGGGAAACATTGGATGTGCACACACTTTGTAAGTTTCAAAGTGCTATGAAAATGTAAATGAGTCTGTTCAGGTAGATATTTATGAGGTGTTTTCAAAAGTTTCCATCCTCCATTATTTGCATAGATGTTATGTAACGTGTGTTTTGGAGTTTGCCAGAAAGAATTTTACCCCGTAGCCGTAGATGTGAGCAAGGGTGGAAGTTTTGTGGGGTAAGCAATCTGCTGCTCCCTTGGAGAATTCTCTAAATTTGCAAGTAGAAACATCGCAGTTGGCAAAATGGAGCTGCAGTAATAACATTTATCATTCAGGTGGAGCCTTTGTGTTTGCAAAGGGCTTGGTGATGGGTCATTGGCTGACCTCCCCTTGTCTCCTCTTGCCATCTCCCCCTTCTCCCTTCTCTCTGTGCCCCTTGAATTTAGAAGCAGAGGCACCTGCACACTCTTCCTAGGTTGCTCCTTGCATGGTGTCCATAAAGCCCCGGAGGGCTGCAGCCATCCAAAGAGTAAGCACCAGGGGTGAGAGTTAGACCATCCATATAAATGAGCTCTGGCCCCACACCTCTGGGCCAGGAGGGTGTGAGGTCAGGCCTATAAGACATCAGGCTTTGGGCAGGGAATCATTTTAATATAAATAGGAACTCTCTGACCCTGTCTTCTTTCTCTCACACCTCTTCTCCCCCAAAACCCAACCTCTGTTTTGTCTTTGCTTGATGTACAGTGCCCCATTTTTGCTTCCTTCAACCATCTTGTTGGCAAGTCCAGATCTCCCTGTGTGCTGTCTCAAGTAGGGGCAGGCTTTTCTCATTCATTTGTTCCCAAGAAGAATTAGGACATGAAAATCTTGCTGATTTCTCAGCTGCCTCTTGAATAGCAATTTGGATTCCCATCGAACACCTGTTTTGGCTCCTCAGCTCCATGCAGTCACACTGAAGGTCCTTAGAAGGGACTGAGACTTCTTATCAGCAACTCCATCCTGCTTAACAAGTGGAGAGCCTCCTTTCTGCCATGACAACAGACTGGAGATACTTCTCCGGAAGAGGACTGAAAACTGAGTAATTAACAAAACCATCTTTTCTGAACTCTTTTTTTCTTTTCATCAGTTTGGAGGATTCTGATCTTCTCTGTGGCCTGGCAGATGGGTAGGTAGACATGTCATTGAAGGCCAAGTGGGATTCCCCAGTTTTGGACTTTGCAAGTAACTGCTTCCTCTAGGAAGCCCTAGAACTTTAAAATGAAGAGTTGAGGTGTGGCACTTACTCCCTCCCAAGCCTCCTGGAAAAGCTTCAGTCTTAACAAGTCTTCACTCTTAATTTTATCTCAGACTGTTTTTTTGCTTGAGTAATTTAATAACCTATAACACTAGACTCCCTCTTTTCAATTGTTAAGATATTTTTCCTCTGTGATAACTTTTTCTTACTACTCTCCCCTGCCCCTCATCCATCTGTTCTTTTTACAGAAGGCCAAAAAGCCTAACATATGGCAAAGAGGGGAAAAAACTGAACTTTATAGTAGGAGATGAGGACCTGGTGCAGCCGGGCAGCCCTGGTAGAGCGTCAGTTTCCTTTTCTATAAAGTGGACAAGTACAGATCCACCTCATGAGACAGTGGGAAGGCTGCAAGGGTGGGTCGTGGTTAAGGCCTCTGTCCTGGGTAGAATCCCAGCCCTGCCGCTGACTGGCTGTACGCCCCGTGGGGACCTCAGTATCTCAGCTTCTTCATCTGCAGAGCTAGGCAGTAGTAACACCTGCTTTATAGGGCTGTGCTGAAGCATTAAACAGATCACTCATGTAAAGTGCTTCTCAGAGTGCCAGACTGATAGAGTAAGTCCTCCACAGATGTTATCTATGGTTGTTTTTGTTATTCTTCATGGATTTAGCAAGTTCTGTTTCCCTGAGAAAGAGGTGTCCCCTGCCAGCAGGCCTGGTTAGGTCTTACATTTCCCCAAAGACAAACTATGAAGTTCCTGAAGGAGCTGTGTAAGCATAACCATGTGCCTGCATCATGGGCGTCATGCCTTGGCAGGGTATCCTCATCTCTGATCTCTGGGTCCATCACTTGGAGCTGACCTTGGCAAAGGAAATCTCTGTCTAAGAGCCACATGGGATGCTCTGGAAAAACATGAGTCTGAAATCCATGGGGGCCAAGGGGATCTAGGACCAAGCTGTGGACTCAGGCCCTGATTTGGAGCTACAGGGAGGTCGCACATCTATGGTCCCACACAGGCCACACTGCAGATCTTGTCCTAGCACCCTGCTCCATTCTTCATATTAAAAGGACATTGCCTCTTCCCATACAAGGGTGCTTTTCTTACTTATGATGAGTGTCTGCAAAATGAACCATTCATCCTCTACTTTTTTTGAACTGCCATGTAAGCCTTGGCATTACTATAAACAAATACGCATTTTTTTCCCAATCACATGAGCCTCAGAATGGGAATGGTCTCCATTAATCTTCTATGAGTTCTGATGGCCAAGTCCAAAGAGGGCATGGTAAAAACAATGACTGAGGAAGATGAATTGAGCTGCTGCATGAGGCTGACTATTGGGAGCGGTGATCTGGCTCAAAGGCTGACTGAGGCAGGAGGAACTAGGATTTAATCAGAGAAAACAATGCTTGGTGCATCTTGTTATATCATATTTCACCAATCATTCTGTGATGGAGAGCCAGAGGGGATCATGAAGATCATTTGAAGATAAACAAACCAAGGCCTCCAAGGCTTGTAGCTCCGTAAACAGAGATAACGTCAGGTTGGGTGCCTTCATTCTACAACTGGTTAGTTATTGAGTTTTTATTGTGTTTCAGACTCTATGCTGGAAATACAGGGTGAACAAAAGCAGAAACACAAGGATGAATGTTCCTAGCTCTAAGTTTAAAAACAAAAAGACCAGTAAACAGAAAAACAATTGTAACTTGTGATATAAAACAACCAACCAAGGAGCAGAGGTAGGGAAGCAGTAAAGGAGAGGGTACAGGTAAAGTAGGCACTTTTGGTGGCAAGACCAATGTCAAATCTCTATGACATTTATCCTAAGAATGAAAACATTAAAAGGAGATTGCGTGTGAAAAGTAGAATGAAGGGCACAGAGCATAAGAACGTTGGAGGTGGAGGAATTTGCGAAGGCTTGAGGTGGGAAGATCCTGGGTCTTTCTAGGACTTGAAGGAAAGCCACTGTGGCTGGAGAGTCAGGAAGGGGCAGAGTGGCTTCAGGTGAGTTTGGAGAAGCAGGGAGGGATCAGGTCATCTAGAGCCTTGGAAGTCACGGTCAGGAGGTTGAATTGTGAGCGAGGTGGTGGTTCCCAAACTCGGGCTTGAATCAGTTGTGGAGGGCAGCTAGACAGGTTGGGGGCTGTCCGTAGAGCTGCTGATTCGCATGGTGTTACCTGAGAGTTTGCATTTCAGAGGCATTCCCAGGTGGCGCTGATGCTGCTGGTCTAGGCAAGACTTTGAGAACTCCTGCTCTGAGGCGGTGAGCAGCGTCTCAGACATGCATTTAATAGAACTGGAAGAAGTTGGTTGGTAACCAGCTGAGCGTGGGGTTCAAGAGGGAAAGGAATCAATCAAAGATAATTATAGAAGTACAATCCCATATGATCAGAGATAGAATGTGTAGGAAAAATTGTTTAGTTGGGGTTAGATGATGAGATGGCGTGTCCAGCAGAGCTCGTCCATGGGTTTCAGTGGATGCGGAATGCAGAGATTTATCATAAGACTTTTATAAATGGGTGTGGTGGAGAGGGTGTAAGTGTAGGGAAGAAGCAGAGAGGCAGGAATATGATACTGTCAACCTGGGGTTTCCCCAGGTCTTCCCAGCCAAACTTTCCCCCTTGCAGACTCGGGGCCGTCCACCTTGCTGACTTGCCTAGCCCAAGGTCAAACCAGTACCAGCAGCAACTTCAGTTCACCAGCAAACAGGCCAGCTGATTTTGCCATCCCTTCTCTGTATCATTTTGTAGAGGACTGGAGTCTATGGTGAAAAAACAACAAACAGATTCTTGCAACCAGTGACCCTGAGCAGGGACACCCACTGTCCACCTAAATGAAGCAGGTCAGCCTTTGCTCTGCCCCACCCCCGAATGCTTCACTGTGTGCATGGAGTCAGGTCTCCCAGCCTTAGTTCCACCAGAGCACAGCTTCCTCTCCCCTCCCCGACCCCATTAGTGGATGCTGCTGACAGCACATTGAAGGTATTAGAGCAGCCGTGCTGGGCTGCAGACAAACCCAGTGAGTGACCGAAGCACCTTACAAGGGAGGCCAAGAAATCGTGGAAAGAATAGGGTCAAGGAAGCCAAAGGAGAGAAAATTTTAAAAGAAGTGGAGAGGGCCAGATACATCCGAACTATTGAAAAGTGTAAGAAATTAGGAAAAAGAACCCAATGTGATTTGTCAACAAACCATGACAACTTCATAGAGAATAGCTCTACAAGAGTGGGCAGATGGAGAAGAGAGCAATCAGAGCCCAGCAATGTGCTTCTAGTGTCATTAGGTTAAATACTACACAAGTAACTAGTGCTGAGAATGATTAATCGTGCACAGGATGCTCCCTCTACGCCCTGGGTACTTCTGGTCCTGCTTGAATAGTGTGATAATTGGCAGATAACCGCACTATCAATTATGCCAAGGCTTGCCTGGAGATAGGCTAAAGGCCAAATATCTAGGATGAGGTGGCTCTATGTATTCCTTTTATCTTTGTGCCCAGGGAAGAGCAGATGGAGTGCCCGAAGTCAACCTGAGTCCAAAACTGGCCCCCATAGACGGAAGTTCCCCTGTGCTCTGCCCTGAAAAGAAAGCCAGGTGCCTATGCAGAGAGACCCCACGGGCTCGGAGGCCCCCTGCAGCGTGCGGGCAAATGGCACTGAGGCCCAGTGGGTGAAAGATGCTCTCAAGCTCTGTGTAGGAGACATTCATAGCCAGGGCCCCACATTGCCCTCTCTCTGCTTCATCCATCCTTTGCCATATGATAAACATACCCCAATTCCTTGCCCTCTTGACACCAACTAAATTGGCCCACATGAGTAAAAACAGAAGCAGAACCCCTAACTTTTCACATCTGAATTTTCCACAAAGTAGATTGTGGTCATTATCGGCCGAAGGGCTGTTAATAGCTTATCTGATTGTGGGATGAGATAAGACAGTAAGAGGCCTATCAGAGTCTGAAAGCTTTGAACCTGTCTTGTCCAATAAATCCTTCTGAGATAACAGAAATCCTGCTCTGTGCTACCAATATGGTGGCCATTGGGCTTCCCCGGTGGTGCTAGTGGTAAAGAATCCGCCTGCCAATTCAGGAGACATAGAGACACGGGTTTGATCCCTGGGTTGGTAAGATACCTTGGAGGAGGGCATGGCAACCCACACCAGTATTCTCGCTTGGAAAATTCCATAGACAGAGGAGCTTGGCAGGCTACAGTTCATAGGGTTGCAAAGAGTTGGACATGACCAAAGCAACTTAGCACTGATGCATGCGTGGTAGCCACTAGCCACACATGTGTATCAAGCATGTGGAGCTAATGTGACTGCCAAAAAAAAAAAGTTTAGTCTCTCTGAAATTTAATTAATAGAAATTTACACAGCCCACATGGGTGGTGGAGAAAGCCCAGGCTCAGAGGACACGTGGGCCTTCCTTCACTCCTTATGCCCTTCATCTGGGGCTCTGTCTGGGCTTGAGGGGGCCTTGGAGCCTCTCAGGGTGATGCGTCTCCTCTGGGATGACATTTCAGCTTGGACGATTTCCCTCCTCCTGTCAAGCAAGAGCTTCATTCACTCCAAATGAGGAAAAATCTGCCTGGAATTACTTGAGGGGTTGAAGGATGAACATATTAACAGGCTATAGATAACAAGAAAGTCCTTTAAAAATGAATGTGGTGACTGTTTAATGCTGCCAAATCAATTTGTGCAAAATAACGGAAGACAGAGATGAGCTGTGGCTGACAGGGAGCAATTAAGTTTTGTGATTTTGCCTTGAATTATTAATTTCGAGAAGTGTTGTTCCTCTCTCTTAAATCTATATCTTCCTCGCCCTCCCAGTGTCAGTGGGAAGCACTGAATGGGCAAGCTTCTCTTCCTAATTTGTTGAACAACCTTTTCTCTTGGTCTCTTTTCTTCTGCTCTCAGTTCTTCATCAAAGTTTGCATTTCTGTTTTTCTTCCCACGCTTGCAACAAATTAGCTATATAAATAAGTGCTAGTACAACAAGGGAGAAAGTATCATTTAATTTCAGGTCTCCTTCATGAGCATCCCTGCACAACCATGGCATAGGGAGGGAGTACATAAGCTTGGAAAAGTGAATTCATGGAGGTCATTTCTCTCCTGAGAAAGATAAAACAGCTTTGGCTGGTTGCCCTATTTGGTGGTTACTGTGCTACTGACATCCTTGATCTCAGGATTAAGCCTTGCATGGGGCTTCCCAAGTAGCTCAGAGGTAAGAATCTGCCTGCAATGCAGCAGCCGCGGGTTTGATTCCTGGGTCAGGAAGATTCCCTGAAGGCAGGCACAGCAATCCACCCCAGTACTCTTGCCTCGAAACTCCCATGGACAGAGGAGCCTGGTGGGCTACAGTCCATGGGGTCTCAAAGAGTCAGACACCACTGAGTGACTGAACAGGCATGGATACTTTCAGCCACGACTTCCTAGAGCAGAGCCCTGTCCTGGAAAGCCATCTTCCAAATCATGTGCCTCTGTAAGGGGATCTGGGGAGAGTGAGGATGGCTTGGCTCAGCTTGGCCCTATGGCTAGACAAAGCCCCGTGCCACCTACAGTGGGGCAGCGAGAACATCACAAACATCAGAGCTGCCCCACCGGCCTGGCTTAATTCTGCCATCTCCCAACAATAAAAGAATTCGCAACTTGGTTTCTTGAGGCTTCAAGCTTCCCTTCTCACCTACCCAAGTGTACTAAGACCATGGCGTATGAAGTGAGATTTGGGTATTTTATGAGATGATGTGGTTTTGTGGAAAGTGCTTTGGGATCAGACTGACTGGAGTTTTAATCCCATTTCTGTCACTTACTGGCTACTGGACTAGTGAAGTGACAAAACATTTCAGCCTGTTTCCTAGTCTGTGAAACAGCTAATACCACCTCATGGGGGTGGTAGCAAGAGTTATAAATGAAAACTGTGAAGTTTCTAGTACAATGGCATGTAAGTGGTAAGGTGGCCAGAGCTGTGGTTCCAATAGATGCAGCCAAGAAATCCAGAGACAATCCCCAGCTAGCCCCAGAGACAGCTCCAGAAACCTTCCTCCAGGGAACCGATATCTCCATCATTTCCTTCCCACTTTGCCTTTTCTTTGTTCCTCTTCCTTTATTGTGGATCAGAGCAATATCATTTGTTCACTCATACATTCAATAAATACCTTTGACAGCATTCTGCATGCCAGGAAATGCTCCTGGGGCTAGGGATACAGCAGCGAACAAGAGCCCTGACCTCAGGATACTTTTAGTGGGGAGGTAGACATAACTTTAGATGGTGATCAGTGCTTTGTGCATAAAAAGTAAGCTGAAGGGATCTGATGGAGGTGATGGAACCTTCACAGCTAGTATGTGATCTTTCAAATCATACTTGCACACACAGCCACACACATGCACACAGTAAGGACAGTGGATCCTTTGTTTATGGAGTGAGGAGGACAAAGGACGTGAAGAGATGAGACTGGGGGTGGGAGCAGATATGGGAGGTGGAAATGATCGGCATGGGCTGGATTGGAGAGGGGGAGGAGAAAGAACAGGTGCAGGGGGCTACTGCATAGGCGGATGTGCAGAGAACCAGAGAGGGAAGGTGACAGAAATTTCCCAGTTGATATGACTTGATCCTGGGCTCCCTATGAAGTCCTTAGCAAAAATGTGCATAACTCGCTGATGCTCTTGCAGTTAGATATTGGGGTTTTTAGATCTGGTGTGGAACTGACTTGTTTGGCTCAAAGAGCCAATCTTTATATGCTCTTTATTTTAAATAACCCAAACCTTATAGACAAGTGTAAAGTAAAAAGCTCTCGTCCCTTTCACTGGCTCCCAAACCAGTCTCCAGAAGTGACCAACATTCAAGGCAAAACGTGTACCCTTTCTGATCTTTTATAAACGTACAAGCATTGCACATGCCCAGTGTTTAGAAATCAACAGCAGTTTCCTTCTCTTTTATTTTAAATAAGAGCTCTGATGTCATAGTTCTCCAGGGACCAAACCCAAGAAAGATAGCCAGAACATCCTAGAGTCTATGCCGCATCCTCAGACCAACTACAGACAGCAGTTCTTGCAGAAAACCTCCCCCCTGCCCCTAGCCCCGTGTCCTAACCACTCCTCCACACATTCCGCGTGAGCCCACACTCTTCATGAAGCAGTGGTTTCTCCAGAGGTGTCTACTGGCAAGAGTATATCATGGCCCCAGCCAATACTCCACAGTCACTAGAGAAGCCAGACGCCCTGCCACCTGAGGCCCTGCCACCCGAAACAGGATAGGGACAGGGACCAGGAGACTAAATAATTCACCTCTCAGTGTGCTCTGAAACAGAGAGGAGCTGAGTTGCACGTTGCCATGGAAACCAGGTTCCGTTTACTAGCAGCTTCCTCTACTGGAGTGTGAAGCCTTAGCCTGTAGGATGGTTCTCAACTGTGGCCACACGTTGGAGTCACCTGGGGGCTGCACAAGTACCGTCACCCAGGCCCCATCGCCAACAATAATGGTTTCACTAGTTTGTGTGCCAGCCGGGCCTCCCTGGTGATTCTGATGTGCAGGCAAAGGTTGAGAGCCAGTGCTGTGGGTCGCTTCTCCCTGTTTTGGTAAATTTGTCGTTATCCTGAGATTCAAGAGTCAGCATAAACGAATCCAGCACTGCATTACACTTTAATATTGATGTCACATTCAGCTGGGGAGGCAATCTGCTCATTTTCCACCTAGTCCAGTTCCTTCCCTTTTTGTTTGATTTGATCTTCTTGATGAGCAATGCCTGTGGGCAAGAAGGGGCCTTGCCGGCCTCTGTTCTGGAGTTAGGGCCACACCAGAGCAGCACCTGTGTACTTCTGACAGTCCTGGGGTCAGCCCTCCACTTTTCCAGCCTCCAGGCAGCTGCCACCCTTTTCAGTCCTTTCTTGGATTTTCTTCAACACGCAGATTTACGAGGCAGGGATGAAGTGGGGGAGGCTGGAGTCCAGACTTGGTGTGATCGCAGTGAAGAATGAACGAAGTGTGCTTCAGTGGGTGCATGCACTTCCTGAGCATCTTTCTGGTGGCATCTTTAATGACGCTGGCTTACGGACCTCGCCACTCCGTGTGACCAAAGTCTCTGAATGATGTTAGATTTCCTCAGTCTTCCTGCTCTTCATTTGCACGTTGATCGGTGATCACACTTGCAGCTTTTCTCCCCCGTGTGGGTGTCTCTGAGGTTGAGAGACGCCTAGGCAGGGGGCCAGTGGATGCCAGCTGTAGGGTGGCAAGAGCCAAGAACTGGGCAGGGGCTCGGGCACATGCTTTGCTTCCCCTTCAGTAGAAATGAGGTAGAACCTGGGAATCCCTTAGAGTGACTCCCAGCTCCCCCCACCCCTCCTCGCCATCCTTCCCCAGGAAGACCTCTTAGGTCAGGGCTGATTCACCGCTGCTCCTAGATACTCTGGGAGTTGCCCTCGAAGCAGGTCACAGCCAGTATCCCCTGGGCTGTCTCCCCTGGTTTACCAGTCCTCAGGCCCACTAAACACAGACCCTTAGGGGCAGGGGCCCCCAGCCTATCACAGCCCCCATCATGTAGTGAGTGAACGTTTACACACGTGTCAGGACTTGGTGCTTGTCAGCATCCGCATTTCTCCCGACCTAAGCGTGCACACTGGACTCACAGACCGGGATCTAAATCTTGCCCTTGACTTCCAAGCTGTCTGACCCTGTGCTAAGCTTTCTTTCTCATTTCTAGAGGCGCACTAGTGATGTCAGGGCTTCCCTGCTGCTCAGATGGTAAAGAATCCACCTACAATGCAGGAGACCTGGGTTTGATCCCTGGGTCAGGAAGATTCCCCTGGAGAAGGGAATGGCTGCCCACTCAAATATTCTTGCCTGGAGAATTCCTACACATTTAGATACTAATGAGTATCAAAGGTGGTAGTGGATGTGAAGTGTTTGCTCAGCACTACTCACAGCATCGGGACTCGATAAATGTTAGTTATCCTGCCATTGTTTTTATTCTTAGTTTCATTATTGTATGTGTGATAAGTTAATTTTAACATCATCTGCAAATAGGCAAATAAAGTGTGATGCTTTGCCAAAACAGCTTTTACCATCTGGCTTTGATATTAATTCTGACTTAAAAAAAAAAACAAAAAAAAACCAGAAAGTGGCTTGTAAAGTGAAAGTGCTGTGCAGGACTAAGCCGAGCCACTGTTGGCCAGATGTGCACCTAGCTGCTGGCACACTGGCTGTGGCCTTCTGAGATGGGGAGTTTAATCTCGTGGAGTTCCGATAATTAGTAGAAAGAGCACTGGAGCGAGGGTGCACTGTCGGGTGGACGGCTAAGCAGCAGTCAAGACAAGCCAGCAGAGTCTCTGCACACGGACTCTGCTGCGGCGTGAGGGCCCTCTGATCGGAGGGCGCAGCCCTGTGCACGGGCGGCTGGGGCTCCTCGTGCCCTTCCCACTTCTGAGTGAATTTGTTCGCTGCTTGCAAGAGCCACGATGTGGGAGTCACAGCCAAGGTCTCCTCTCCTATTGGATCAAACTTTAACACCAGCAGAGGAGATGGTCTTGACTCTCATGCCAGGAGGGAAACTGCATGTCTGTCGGGCATGTCCTGATCCTGCTGAGCCGTCACAGAAGACTGGCTCACACCTGCTCTCTCTCCCTTCTTTCGTGCCAAGTCACCAAGGTCTGATGTGTGCTCAAAGGGCAACTGGGTGGATAAGTTTAGACTGAGAACCAGTTTCTAAAGCCACTTGCACCTTTGGATGGCAGCCATTTGAATATCAGGTCAAGGTTTGGGAGACTGTATTAAGGAGTGGACGCTAACGTGTGCTGGTTGAGAAGTCAGCGCTTTATCATGTCCTACCTACTTGGCAGTGAAATGAAGGTCTTTAGTGAGGCGGTGATGAGCATTGCGGATGGGGGGAAGCCATCCTTCATCACCAGGTATTTTGCTTAGAGCTCCAATGGCTACATTATGTCTTAAAACTTGTCAAATTGTGCACAGTATACTAACTTCCTGGGAGAAAAACTGTTTCTCTAAAAATGTTGAAAATCAGATGATTCTGGTAGAACGAGACATTGTAACTCAAAAGTCCTGCAGATAAACAATAATTAGGAATGACATTTATGCAGCAGAGCATGCAGAAAACAGCATTACTCTTATCAGTTACATCCTTAAATGGCTATTGCTTCACACCTCTAAATAAAACTAATAAAAGGCCAAGCAGACAGCCTTTAGAAGGCTAGCAGGAATTTTTTCTCAAAGGAAAAGAAAACAAACAAGCAACTTTAAAGAAGCATTTATCTGTTTCCCAAGTATTTTTGCAAATAAGGGCTAAATAGTTCCCCAAGTGTCTGAAAATGTTACAAAGCCACCGATCTGTCCTTCAGGAGGTAGAGAACAGTCAACGAAATCTGCATCTTGACTGTACACACAGAATTAATCCACAAAAGCACAGATTTTTTTTTTTAAGAGACCAAAGAATGATAAGGCTGTGGGCCATCATTTTACAGAAAACAGAATGCCTGTGCCTCTGAGGCAGAGCTGGGGCTAGGGTGAAGCACAGGAGGGCTCCAGGGCGCAACTTTGAAGAAAGCTACAAGAAAGGGGTGGGGGCACGTTCAGGGCACCTCCACTGCCTGCTGCAGCCAACTCTGAACTTGTTTGGCAAGTGCAGGGGAGGAAACTGAGGCTGGGAGATGCAGTGACACATCAGAGGTCCCATGGCTAGTCAGGAGCAGACCTAGGACAGAGGGAGAGAAACCGAGTCAGCAGTGATGCCTGCTCCATCCTCTGTGCGTTTTTGTCAGGGGGTAGGGAGAATCAGCAGATTTTCATCGTAGCAATTATGGGACTCCTTATCTTTAAGAATAAGCAAATATTTGGGCATCACTGGAGGAACGAGTCTGGCTACTCATCCACAACAGGAAGGAACATCCTCCAGGGTACCTAAACCTCCGACGGGGGTGCACTCCAGGGTATAGATGTGATGCACCAACACTGAGTTGTCCCTGTGAATAATCTGTGATCTGAGGATAATAATTAAGACGGGGCAATGCCCACTTAGTAAATTAGCTAAAGTGGCGAAACTCAATTTAAATAGCAATTTTGTCTCCAGCAATAGAATTATAACAGCACCCTTCACTTAATGAGCCTGACACTTAATAATTCAAACATACTTGGAAATCAAACAGAGCTCCTCCATCACTGGTTGGATCTCCTACCCCCTCACCCACTGCTGCTTTGCATACAGAACAACGTGCCCACTCTGGGAGGAGAGGTGTGGTATTTGACCCTGAGGTAGGGGCTGCCACGTGGGCAGAAGAGTCGGTTCTCTAAGGCCATGCTTAGCCCACATTCCGTGCCCTATGTGGGTCTTAACGCTCTGGCTGTGAGCTTCAGCTGGAAGTGTCTTTTGAGACACTGTAAATGGCAGTGGTTTAGAGGGGCTGGCAAACGACTGACCAGCTGCCTGGTTTTGAAACTAAAGTTTTATTGGAACACAGCCATGCCCATTTGCTTACACGTTGCTTGTGAAGGCTTCCACACTGCAGTAGAAGAGTTGAATAGTTCCAGCAAAGACTTTAAATGTTCTGCAAAGCCCCCTACTTTGTTATTGGGCCCTTTAAGAAAAACCTGACCCTTTAAAAAATGTTTGCTGGGACCTCCCTAGGGGGTCCAGTGGCTAAGAATCTGCCTGCCAATGCAGGGAACAGAGCTTTGATCCCTGGTCCGGGAAGATCCCACATGCCAAGGAGCAAATAAACCTGTGTGCTGCACCTGCTGAGCCCATGTTCTAGAACCCCTGAGCTGTGGCTGCTGAAGCCCACCTGCCCAGAGCCTGTCCCGGGCAACAAGAGGAGACACCGCGATGAGAAGCCTGGAGGCTAGAAAAGCCTACAACTAGAGAGAAGCCCCTGCACACTGCAACTAGAGAAACAAAGCCAGCAGCAACAGAGACCTAGCATATCCAAAAGAAAATAATATAAATAAAATTAAGGAAACAACTCAGAAGAAATGTTTGCTAAGCCCTCGGCTTGGTTTTGCTTCCTGGATCCATGTCCCCTGAGGGTGTGACCTCACAAAGGTCTTTCCCATCTCCCTGATCCATAGTTTCCTTAAATGTAAAGTGGAGATAATATAAACTCTGTCTCTTGAGGCTGTGAGAATGAAGAAGGATGACACATGTTTACCTGTACTTGGCACATAGTAGGTGTTCAATACAAAGCTAAAGGTAATAGTAACAATAGTACTAACAGTAACTTGTGTTGAGGGCTTACTGTGTGGCAGATCCTGTTCTAAGTTTTTTAAATACATCAACTCACTTCATTCCTGCAGCTCTAGGAGGTAGCTAGTATAAGTATTTTAATTTTGCAGATGAAAAAAGACTACTTTCTTGTTTTTCTTCTGTTTCTTCTGAACTTTCTACTTTTTACCTCCTGTATGTACTCCGTTTGCCCAGCAGCAGCTCCTCAACCCATGGTAAACTGCTCAAGGGCAAGATCCAAATGCTCCTCATTATCCCTGGACCTTTGGGGCTCGGAACAGGCAGACATCGGGGTGTCAGTCATTCTACGCTCCATCACTCATGACCATGAAATCAAATTCTTCTCTCACATGGTGGAGGGTCCCTTCTCCATCTAGTCTCCCTTCTTCATCTTTCAGACCAGCTTCTCTTGTCCTTTGTAGTGGGGTGTGAAGGGGGGCATCATCATGGACTTCCAGTAGTAAAAACTCAGGCTGACTAAAATTCTGAGATCCCACAGACCATTAGATTTTGAAATAGCCAGATGTTTATTTATTCAGTTGACAGTATTGTGTGCCTATAGTTCACCAACCATGGAGGCCATACCTGCAGGGGCAAACCTATGCCTCTAATGCTAATTGTCTCTTCTAGAAATATTTATACAGCTACCCAGAATGACTTCCATTTTAAACAAATTCTCTGTTTTTCTCTTTTGGGGATTTTTTTTTTTTTTGCATAAAAATAAATAGTTCTTTCTGGGATCTCCATGTCCAAGTATTTGTTTTCATACAAAATTAGGAAGATACTTAAGGTTCTTGTAAGGAACTCAGCTCTCTGCTAAGATCCCAAAAGGATAGAAGAAAGGGGGAAAAAGTAAACCTATAGTCATCTCCTCTTGTGTATGAGACACCTAGTGACCCCGAACCTGTAGGCACTCGCTACAGTTTACAGATGGGAAAACAGAGGGCCTGAGCATTTGACATGCTCAGCATTACCGGCAGAGTTGCCTTCTATGTCTACCCCCAAACCTACACTCTTACATCCCCCGGGGTTTCCTGTGTTCTCCAGTCCTGGCTGGCTTTGCTGGGGGGTGAGAGGTGAGGAGATGGATCCCAGGACCCTCGTTTCGCCCGTGGAGCAGTGCCTGTTCCACGGGTCTCTCTATCAGTTATCTTACTGATTTTTAGGTGGCGATCTACTGCTTTAAATAGGACAGTACAGGAGAGGGTGGGACGAATTAAGAGCGTGGCATTGACATATATACACTACCAGGCGTAAATGCTGGGGTAGGAAACGGTTCCCCACTCCAGTATTGTTGCCTAGAAAACTGTTTGGGCAGAAGAGCCTGGCAGGCTCGTCCACGGAGCCACAAAGAGGCAGGCGTGACTGAGCACACACATGTGTAAAGTAGGTAGCTAGTGGGAAGCCGCCACATAGCACAGGCAGCCAAGTAGTGCTCTGTGACAGCCTAGAGGGGCGGAACGGAGGCTCACGAGGGAGCAGGTGTGCGCATCAGTTCAGTTCAGTTCAGTTCAGTCGCTCAGTCGTGTCCGACTCTGCGACCCCACGGACTGCAGCACGCCAGGCCTTGTCCATCGGCAACTCCCGGAGCTTACTCAGACTTATGTCCATTGAGTCAGTGATGCCATCCAACCATCTCCTCCTCTGTCGTCCCCTTCTCCTCCCACCTTCAATCTTTCCCAGCATCAGGGTCTTTTCAAATCAGTTCTTCACATCAGGTGGCCAAAGTATTGGAGTTTTAGCTTCAGCATCAGTCCTTCCAATGAATGTTCAGAACTGATTTCCTTTAGGATGGACCGGTTGGATCTCCTTGCAGTCCAAGCGACTCTCAAGAGTCTTCTCCAACACCACAATTCAAATGCATCAATTCTTAGGCGCTCAGCTTTCTTTGTAGTCCCAACTCTCACATCCATACATGACCACTGGAAAAACCATAGTCTTGACTAGATGGACTTTTGTTGGCAAAGTAATGTCTCTGCTTTTTAATATGCTGTCTAGGTTGGTCATAGCTTTTCTTCCAAGGAGTAAGTGTCTTTTAATTTCCTGGCTGCAGTCACCATCTGCAGTGATCTTGGATCCCAAGAAAATAACCTCTGACACTATTTCCACTGTTTCCCCATCTATTTGCCATGAAGTGATGGTGTATATATACCTATAGCTAATTCACATTGTTGTACAGCAGAAACCAATGCAACATTGTATAGCAATTATACTCCAATTAAAAAAATAAAAAGGACAATACAAAGGACTTTGGACATGGGTTGCATCGTTATCAAGTGCCAGATGTGCACGAGACCCTAGTTCAGTGATTCTCAGCTGAGTTACTTTGCCCCCAGGGGACATTTAGCAAAGTCTGGAGACATTCTGGGTTTTCACACCTTGGGGTGCTACTGGCACCTAGTGGATAGGGGCCAGGTCTGCTGCTGCTGCTGATCCTACAGTGCACAAGACAGCCCCCTCACCCCCAGCAAAGAATTACTTGACCCAAAATGTGAGTTATTCTGAGGTTGAGGAACCCTGACCATGCCAAGTCTCAGGTATTCAGAGGTGAGCAAAATCAAAGAAGGAAGCCAGCCTCCGTGGAGTTATGGTGAGGGGGGTGGGTAGATATTAGGTCTCCCACAATAGTCTTTTGTTTCAAACTGAAGAAATGCTGTGAAGGGAAAGCACACAGTGTAAAGAAAGGCCGTGAGGAGGGCCCCTTGTCTGGGAATCTGGGAGAGGCTGGGGTCTGCAGGCTGCAGAAGGCAGGTAGAGCGCAAGTGTTCGAGGCAGAGGGCGCTGCGGGCACAGAGGCCCCAGGGGGCTAAGGCGAGGGGTGGTGTGAGAGCTGTGGCCTGGAGCAAAGAGTGCCAAGGATGCCAGCATGACAGGGGAGAGGAGGATCAGGCCAAGCAGAGCCCTTGGCCTTCTTAGGGATTCTGGACTTATTCCTCAGAGCCATAGGTGGAACCATGGAGTCTTCAGTAGAGAACGACATAATTCCATCCGGGTTGGAAAAGATCACTCTGACTGCCGTGTGAAGGGAGACTGGCAGGACCGCGAGGCCCCAGGGACCCAGCAGGCTTCAGATGTGAGGCGCTTCCCCCAGGTGGCGGGCTGGGGCGGGGCCTGCAGAGCAGGGCCCTGCTTCTCTGCGGCTGCCTGTTCCGTGCAACAGGAACTCTGTCGCCCGTAAATGTCAAGCGCCATCCTTTCCCCCAATTTAAAAATATGCACCATTCGAAAATAAGACTCTACCGTATCATTTGGGCTTCACAGCTGCTCTGCAGTTGCAACATAACAATCCCACCGCTACCACTTGCGTGAACGAGGGAGTTTGACATGGGAAGGATGTGGGCCTGTCTTTCATCTCTTTCTCCTTTAGTGACCTTCTCCAAGGTGTAAGAAAGCAGATTCTCTCATTAAGATGTTGACATCTGAGAAAGCCTGCAGTATATCTTATTTATGGCAGTATGTGTATAGGTGACGGAGAAGGGAGTTAAAAAGTCAACTGTCAAGGCAAGAAAAACACTATTTTCCTTGGTCTCTTCTCCGTCTCCAGTGACTTCTGGCTACTGTGAATCATGGAAGAGTATCCATGCCTCTCCCAAGGTCTAATTAACTTAGAGGAAGACAGAGCAGGAGCAGAAAATCCTTAAAATGCAAGAGATACAGGTCTCTGGAGCTGACACAATTCATTTCTGATTAGCAACAGTTCACGCACTCGCCCATGAACCACACAGATGTTCAAGTGGGAAGTCTGGAGGTATTGGGAAATTAGCATAAATCTGAACTCGTTTGTAAGCATCTATTTCCATATTTTACAGAAAACTGTAATTTTCTTCCCCAAGTTCCCTCTCCGGTGAGGAAGAGGAATTTGTTGCCACGATGATGCTGTCTCCATCGTCTTCTGCTTTCATGCCTTGATGATACAAGGCTGCCAGGGGCTGACCTTGGCTTTGGAAGGGGGAGCAGAGAAATAGAGGACATGTCTCCCTCTGCATAAGGGTGACCGCGTGGGCTCAGGGACAAGTGAACCCCCCAGATCAAATGCTCGTGCTTAGTGGTACACACACGGAGTTAAGTTTCAGCTTTGGAGAACATGTGGAGAATGTGAATGGAATCAACAGATTGACATCTCTTCATTATTACCTTCCCTCTTGGGGTATAACCCACAAGTTCTGAGTTAGATTTCTCTTGTGGAAAAGAGGATGGCATCTCTCGGTAGGGCTGGTTCCGCCCTCTGATCCAGGAGACCTGTACAGGGCAACACATAGAGGTCCTAGCATAGGAATGTGATTTCCTGGTCAAAGCAATTTTTAAACATGCAAAATAGTTGCTAACATTTAAACTCTGGGAGTTTTCCCATGAAAGGACAGATTTATGGCTTCTCTCAAGAAAACAGAAGGTCTGGGAACACGGGGCCCACGTGTCTGCACAGCACCATCCGTTGTTGGTGATTGGCAGCTGTTCTCACCAGACCAGGCCTGGTCTGCAGTCATCCCAAGCCCCCAGCTTGCCTGGCATGGTAGGCGACCCACCCAGCCCCACCAGGCATCAGAGTTTGCAGACCCTACTATAGTGCTTTGCAAGGTAGGGTCCTGGCACCCGCAGAAACCACATCACTTGGGAGCTTGATGGAAATGCACATTATCAGGCCCCACCCTGACTCACTGAACCAGAAGGTTTGGGATGGGGCCCAGGTTTGTTTCAGCCCATCCTGCTGGTGATTCTGATGCTGGTTATATTGGAGAACCCCTGCCCTGGGGCACCTGCTTGGAAATGAAGGGACTGGTTTTCATGTCATCTCTGCCACTGGTTGTGAAACATTAGAAATGTTGCGTTACTTTGGGGGAACGTGTTTATCTTCTCTGTAAAGCAGGAAGGTCAGGGGCTAGTTTCCAGGAGATGTCTGGCATCGGCACAGTGCGATGCTATACTATTCATGTGTGTGGACTAATTAGCATTTATAAAGTGTTTGCTGCATCCCAGGACTCGGACTTTGTACTTCATATGGATGATGTTCTTGAGTCCTGCCTGGTGCCATGGTCCCTTTGTGGATCATTTTATAGAGGAAAAAAGCGAGGCACAGGAGATTGAGAAGACTCGCCGAAGTGTCTGCCACAGAGCACCCTGATCTTGCATCACCCACCCAGAGCCCTCGACTTCCTGAGGCATGCCTGCCTGGGCAGGTGTCTGAAAGGTAATGCCAGTGATGTGACCGGTGCCTCAGAACAAAGCTGGCTGACCCTGCAGGGTGGGCAGAGGCGTATTCTGCCGAGCAAGAAAGATTGTAAAGAACAGAGCACGGCAGCAGTGGCCTTCCCATGGCCCAGTTAAAGGAGAGGCGCTGGAGGAATCGCCCCTTGTAGGGAGGCTTGGAGGGAGGCAGCACAAACAGCCTAGAGAAGTGAACACCAGCCAGGCTTCAGAGCCCCTGCCCTGTCGTCAGTGGAATCCCAGCTCCATCCCTAGAATTGTGACCCTAGGAGAACGTTCAGCCACGCTGGTCCTCAGTTTCCTTGTCTGAGAAATGGGGACAACGATCCCGGCTTCACAATGATCCAGAGTGTTAAATGAGCAAACAGGTTAATAGAAAGCTCAGGGCAGCAATCAATAACACTAGCATCCTCGCCCTTTCCAAGCAGCTTTAGAAGCACCTTGGGGTACTGGCTGTGACGATGGAGAAACTGAGCAATCTCCAGCCATAGGAAGATGTCTTCCCCATCAATTAGCCCAGTGGGCTCCAGTCACTCAAAGCTCTGTAGTTCCCAGATGTCTTGTCTCATCGCCATGTCTCCATCAGTCAAATGTTCCATTTTTTTTTCCCTTTCAAACCTCCTCTCTGGGGTCTGTCTTCCCTGAGAATGTCTGGCAAATGACTCTAGGAGGATTTAGACCTTAATTATAACTTCAGAGTTATCTTCTAGACATAACCAGGACAAAAAACATTCACCTCCATAGGGACCCTCCATTCCCAGATCAGAGAAGACTCTGTAGTCCCTATCTCTCTCTTCTGATTCAGGAAGAACCTTTTGCCATTGTTCAAAGACTGTGAGTTTCAAGCCAAACAGCTGTTTCACTGCTGCTTACTAGCCATGTGAACTCGAGAAAGTCATGTCATCTCTCTGGGACTGTGTCATCATCCATATAATGCGGCAGTAATCCCCTAGCCGGAGAAGGCAGTGGCAGCT
The DNA here is from genome assembly GCA_007570785.1 of Antilocapra americana. NCBI lineage: Eukaryota > Metazoa > Chordata > Mammalia > Artiodactyla > Antilocapridae > Antilocapra > Antilocapra americana. The sequence goes on along the minus strand of ML664243.1, from coordinate 4,692,414 downwards.
CACTCTAGTACTCTTGCCTGGAAACGCCCATGGACCAAGGAGCCTGGTAGGCTGTAGTCCATGGGGTCGCGAAGAGTCAGACACAACTGAAGCGACTTAGCAGCAGCAGTAATCCCCAAGCAATGTAATAGCAGGTACATCACGAGTGTTAGTTCCCTTCCCTCCTCTAGTTAGAGGAGGCATGCTATTTCATGCAAGAAAGATCAGGGGAGTGGAGCGAAACCCGTGTGAACTCTTGTGTGTCTCAGTGTGGACAATGTATGGGGATAAGCGCAGCTGAAATTATGATAGTCCGTACCGTTAACCGGGTTTTTGCTCTGTGCCCAGCATAGTGCTGAGCATTTGGTGCAAGGTGTCTCATTTTATCTTCCCAAAGGTTCTTGCTGAATCAGGGAGGCATTATTCCTCCATTTCACAGGTGAGAAAATTGAGGCTGAGAGAAGTGAGTCGCCCAGGGTTCTCATTAGTGACCAGCTGGGCTGTGTCAGCAGCACCCTCGTCGCAGGCACGCGGAGGAAGTGCAGAGGGGGCGCTGCACGTGCATCCATGCCTCCCCCTGCAGAAAACGCCCCTCTGGAGGTATCAGTCTCAAGTCCTCTCTCCGGCAGCCAGCACCTCTGTGTGTTTGTTTGTTTATTGTTAATTGAAGGATAATCGCCTTACGACACCGTGTTGGTTTCCGCCACATATCAGCCTGAATCAGCGTAGGTGTGCACACGTCCCCTCCCCGCTGCACCTCCCTCCTGCCTCCCACCCCTCCGGTTGTCATAGAGCCCTGACTTTTGAGCTCCCTGAGTCACACAGCAAATCCCCACTGGCTATCTATTTTGCATATGGTAATGTATATGTGTCCACGTTACACTCTCAGTCCATCCCACCCTCTCCTCTCCCCAGTGTCCCCAAAGTCTTACCTCTGGTGTTTGCTTATTATTTTGATGTGCTCAAGTCCTTAGTCCTTTGTGTGGCCTATTTTTTTTTTTTCCTGGCTTCAGGCCCCAAGATTTGTCCTTATTTGTATAAGAGTCACCCAGCATATTGATGTGGTTCTTTTCCAGAAAGGTGAACATCCCCCCACTTGCCGGCTCCAAGAAGCCACATGGGCCAGGCAGGCAGGCTCCGGCCGTGGTGCAGCCCTGATGCCCTCCCCTCCCTGCCCCTTCCCACCATCCATTCACAGACCAGCAGCTAAGCAAGGATCTTCAGACCCAAAGCTGTGCTCACCCAAAGGGACCCGGATCATGCCACAGGCAGCCTCAGCTGCAGTGAATGTGAGAAAGCCATAACTGTATGCTTTTTCTGCTCTTGAGGGAAAAAGAGACCCAAGCTCTTATCACTTGAAGAGAATAGCAGTCTCCAGCCCCATGGGGTCATTCTGGAAGACAGCGGGTGGGGGGAGATGTGTTCCAGCCCCCGTGCCCCATCCAGCTTGATCTTTTGCATCAGGAGACAGAATCTGAGGGATGAGCTGTGTTAGCTCCTCTGACTGGGTGAGCCAGGGCGACTAGTCCCAGGAAGCCCAGAGGGCTCTCCCAGGAGCTCTTTGGGCTTCGTCAGGTGCAGCATCAGCTAGGCTTCCTGTCTGGAGGAGAGCACGGAGGAGTTTTGGGAACCGGCCTACCACAGCTCCTGTGTTGGGCATCACATGAACCAAACCCCAGCAAGCACTGCCAAGAGTCAGGTGGTCCAGCTCCCTTTCTCCTGAAGGCGCATTAGTGTGCTCTCTCATCATCATCCCTTCACTCACTTCATCTCCCCAGTCTACTGAGGACTCATTAGCATTGGACACTATTTCGAGGAATAAGGCCAGTTTCTCCTCTCATGGAGCTCCATTCTAGTGGATGGTGGGGGTGAGAAAAGATAATAAAGCAAACCAAACAGGAAAAGTAATTTCACATGGTAATAAATGTTCTGAAAGTCACACAATAGGAGTTTGCCATAGAGAATGTCAGGGCTGAGAGTGGCTCACTAAGGCTGAGCGGGCAGCGAAGACCGCACTGTGGGGACTTTAGGCAGGTCCTGAGTATTGAGATGGCGCCGGCTTGTGGAAATCTGGGGGCCTGGGGTTCCAGGCAGAGGGAACAGCGTAGACATGTTTTGTTGTGTTACTAGGACAGAAAGAAGGCCAGAGAGGGTGTAGGACGCGTAGAGTGCCCCACACAGAAGGCGCTTGTCCTGCTCCCGCAGCAGCTCCAAACGCCTCACCGGGAATACCTGCTTCATCCTCACACAGCTCCATGAGGCCCTGTCACTGCCTGCTCTCAGAGCTGCAGAAGCTGGAGTTCAGAGAGATGGCACAGCTCTCCAAGGCCACATGCCAAACGAGTATCATCAGAGCCAGGACTTGAACCTGGGCCCCCTCAGAATGAAACCGGATTCCAGCTGGCATATGAGACAGTCACTGTGGACCCCCTCACTTGAACTAACAAACTGAGCTGAGGCTGGGACAAAGAGATGGATCTTGGGATAGGACAGAGCATTCTCCAACGGGAGGTGGGAGAGAGCTGGCATTTGTTGGCAGTGCCCAAGGCGGAGTGCCAAGCCCCAGGCCACACACTCCGTCATCGATCCTCCTCCCCACCACCTCCCAGGTAGACGTCAGCACACCCCTTTCAGGTGGTGAAGCTGGGCTTGGAGAGGTGATGCATAAGTCTGAGACCACTCGGCTAACAGGAGCGTGTCCTGATTAGGATTCGGGTCTGTCTGCCCAGGATCCTGGGCTTTTCCAACCCTCCCTGTTAAACTGCTTCCTTTCATTTCATTATTTCTTCTTCTCCTCATCTAAAAAGGGAGGTGAAAATCCCCACCTATGATAAAACCTTAACCCTGAATGGATTTGTTTTGTGGGGAGGGAATGACTAGCTGTCAGCATGCATGCATCACCCTTCAAACTGCCTGTTGTCTAGAGGAGGGGAGCGGAATGGGTCCTCCTGGGTCACCGTGCCTGCTGGGTTGGCATGAGCACACAAGCAATTCCATAAATAAAAATAAGAGCCATGCCACGCAGCACTCTGAAACACTGTGCCCAGGCTCAGAGCAGGCGGGGCGTCCTCGCAGCTGCTAGAAGCAGGGTCAGCAGCCGCCACGCCTGTTTCCTCAGGTCTCCCCCCGGGACTGACCCCGCTCTCAGAGAGACCCGGAGAGCTCCCCTCATGGCACCAAGGGAGGAATCAGGACACCACTCGACACCCACCCTCTTTACTTCCGAGTCTAAATTCCAGGTGTGAAAATGCCATCTGACAGCTTCTTTTTTTCATGCACTGAACAAATAGTCCTTTGTCTCTTGGCCTGGGCTCTGGGGAGACTGTGAGGAGCAGTACAGGTAGGACCCCTGGTTTTACAGACCTTACATTTCAGCAAGGAATAGTCAGAATTCTTTTTTTAGGAAAGATAAACAAACATGTAAATAAATTTCAGGCTGTGACCAGTGCCATTAAAAAGATAAAGTAGGATAATGGTACAGAGGGACTTGGGGTAGAGGGGGAAAATGATTATTTACAACTCTTCCTTTCTTTCAGAGCCACCCATCTATCCATGATCTACATCATCCATCATCTGTCTAGCTGCCTGTCTGTCATCTACCTACACACACATACAGACGAGCATACATTATGTGTTCTTCCTAGGTCTCTTGCCCCGCCCCCCTTCTTCCCTTCTCCACTACCTTATTCCTTCCTTCTGCAGAGAATTTTGGCCACCCACGCAGAGCAAGATTCTCAGGGTCCTTTGTCTCCTTTGCTGAGGAGGAGCTTGTCAGTGACTGGCGCCGGGTTATCCCTGTGTCTCTACAGCGTGCAGCATAAGGCAGGCATTACAAGTGTTTGCTGGGCTTCCTAGGTAGAACGGTGGTAAAGAATACACCTGCCAATGCAGGAGACTTGGGTTCCATTCCTGGGTCGGGAAGTACCCCTGGAATAGGAAATGGCAACCCACTCCAGGATTCTTGCCCCGGGGCAGAGGAGCCTGGCAGGCTGCAGTCCGTGGGGTCGCAAAGAGTTAGACACGAGCAACTGGGCACGCCCCCAGAAGTGTATGCTAACTTAGCAAATTAAAAGATTATTCCCTCACTGGTTTTATATGCATCCAGTTCCAGAGGTGTACTAAAGCCCCTGAGGTCCCTCCCTGTCTCAGGATCAGAGCTTCCTGACAGGATTATCATTGCTCTTTGAAAACCAGAGCATGCAAATAAAAGGTGTGTCCGCGGTGGTAGTTTGCTGGGTGTCTTTTTGCATAAACGCAAAAGGCCAAGAGTGTTCCCTCCATGAACCGGTCTCCCAGATGACGAACTTTAGAAACATTTGCTGCGTACCTACTATGTGTGCAGTGAAACAGGGAACCACTGACAGTACCGTCCTTGCCCTTCTGTTGCGTATCCTTCCCAGGAGGGAGCTGATGGCAGCGCAGATTCTGACATCAGCAGCCTTGTAAACGCAGGTGCCTGGGAGGCCTCGTGGAGACCCGTGAGGGGTGAGAACCCCCACGCTGGACGGCTGCGGGAGGGCTGGTGTTTCACATAGTCTTGGAAGGACATCACAACCAGCAGCCCAGTTTAGCTAAAGCGGAGGAGAACGAGCTAATGAAAGTGGGACATAACTTGGAAAGGTGGCTGGAGCCTGGCACTGCAGGCTGAATTTACACTTAATTCGGAGGCCTGGTAACCGAGGGTGGGGCAGCCTGGCACCTTTTTAATGGTGGGGGCCACAAGGAGTGGAATGCTGTGATCAGGTTAGAATTTGATTTCTCCGGGTCATGTCTCACAGAGCAAATAGCACGTTCAATGTGATCTTTAAAATAAATTACAGAGCTCCAGAGGAACAGAGTAGGAGAGCTTCTGAATGTACACAGAGGTGCTACGACTCGGAATTCACTTAATTAAAGGAGCCGATGGAGGAGGATATCGCCCTGTCATTTAAGACTTCAGGATAAAAGAGCCAGAGGTCTCAGTTTTGAAGTGGGGAATGCAAACAGACTCTTGAACACCCTCTTCAAGAGTGGTCCTCACATCAGTCAGGGAGTGTACTCTCCTTTCTCAACTTTTGTTCTTAAAAGAGCAAATAGCCGTTTAGATCACCCTCTGGCAGAATCCGCGTTCACAAGGGGAAATAAAAGTCACAGGGGAGGAGAGTCTGTCCTTTTGGGGATCACAGACACTGTTCACTAGGGGATCTGGTGCCCTCTGTTCCCAAGAGTGTTTGCGCTGAGCCAAACTGAACCCTATAACCTGTCTTGCGATTCTCTATAGGTGGTGGTGTCCTGCCCACCCTCTCTCTGTCCCGGTATCATACGATTAGGCAGGAACCGCCGTGGATGGCGGCTATAAGCTTGGACTCCAGAGTCAGCCTGTCTGGATTTAAACCCCAGAGCCACTGTTTTCTAGCTCTGAGCCCTTGGGGATGTTATTAACCTTTCTGGGCCTACACCCTCATAGGGGAACTAGTAAACCTTCCTCATGAGTTTGTTTTTTTTTTTTTGAGGATTAAGCACAGTGATATATGCCAAGAGCTTAGGCGGTGTCTGGCATGTACTAGAGCTCACTAAATATTAGGATTATCTCAGCACAACAGCCTTTTCAGACTTTAAAACAACAGAGGCGTTCTGAAGACAAACCTGAGTAATCAGGAGTGGAAATTGCTGTGTGACCAGGATTGAAAGGCTTGAGTCTGGGGGCACGCCACCTGGCTCTGTCTTGTAGCGGAGGAATCGTTCACCGAAGGTTATGGAAGCTTCTGTTTTGGTTTGGTTCACGCACCCGGAGTTGGCTGTGGGTTTCCATGACAGGAAGCCTCTGGTGTACTATTTTCACCTCCGAAGCATTTTGTCTAGTGTTGCGTTCTTCTCAACATTTCATTGTTATTCCTTATATTGGCCACATTCTGCCACAGTATTACTTGATCTCTTAAGACTGGCTGGAGTACCGGGCCTAGATCCCACCCCCGACTCTGTGTGACTAACTGCCAGCTTGGCAGGCTCCTCACCTGGTCTGGGCTAACGCGATATACATGTACTAACCTCTGTGCCGAATATTTTGCTTCGTAGGCGGTGCCTTGTCGCACTGCCTTGCAGCTAGGGTTATGGGTAATTCACCCGGTTTGCAGCCCCCGGGGTAAATCTGGCCCACGGTGTTTTGATTGTCCCTCGCGGTGCTGGCCCACTCAAAGTTATGAAGTTAATTTTGAGTTAGATGGACACAAAATTTGGCAGGTTTCACAGGACTCTCCAGATTTTCAGCTGCTCAGAAGTCAGACTCACATGCCAGACTCACTGGCTTGACTAGCGGGCCTTCCTGCCTGGAGGAGACTGGCAATGCTGATAAGAGAGGCCTGCTTCAGATGGGCACAGTCCCTGCCAACTCCCTCCTGCATCCCCGACTCCCCTCATTTATCCTCACTCTTACAAGAACAGAGTAGAAGAGGAAAGTCGAGTATTTCTTATGTCCATGTCTTCATCAAAAACGGGCAGACTTGGGTCTTTCCACCGCATGAGGGACAGTATCTGAGGCCCTTCTGGATTGTATTCTTTGAGTGTCTTGTTTGTTCTGTGGACTTCCCTTCTGAAGCTGCACATTTGGCCCCAGGCTGAGAGAGGAGTTCTTAATGTTTTCACGTAAGACGATAAATGGCAGAGTTGGGACTTAAACCCAGATCTTCTGGGTAAAAATTCAGAGCCCTTGCCTCCTGCGCTGCTCAGGCTTCTCAGCTGGGAACGTTCGGGTAACTCACGTGGAAAGACTGCTCTATGTCATTTGCTCAGTACTGGGGATTCAAGGATGGTTTGGGGGAGCGCCCGCTGCAGCATCAGACCCTGCTCAGTATAGTGCATTCACTCATTTGTCCAACAAATGGTTGTCAATAGGACTCAAGCTCTTAGATATTTAGAATAGCGTTGTGATGAAGGTGTAGAGTTCATTCTCAGTAATACTAGCATAAGTTTGAGTTCCTATTATACACACACATGTGCACACGTGTGGGTATACATATAGCAGCCTCTGTGTTCAATATTTTACCTATATCATCGTGTCTAATCCTCTTGCACACATTTCATGAAGCAGGTACTATACGATCCCCATTTTATGGATAGTGACACTGAAAAACAGAGAGTTAAGTCACTTGCCTGAGATCACACAGCCCAGCAGGCACAGGAACTGAAGCTCTGAGCTCACGGACTACCCAGCCTCCACCCTGAGGTACAGTGCTATCTTGGCCATCCCTCAGCCAGGAAGTCACTCCTTTTATAGATGACATTGTTGGCGCAGTTATTAAAATATTCTCATCTTTGCACCAAGTTAAAGAGACAGCCTTCTAGTTTAAGTTACCCAAGCCCCATGGGCTTCTCCTACTCTTGCAGAGAGATAAAAGCTTTTCCTTGCCCCTGAACTGTGGCTGTGAAAATAAAAGGAAAAAAATACACCAGAGGACTACAAATTGCTCATCTTTGCAAATAGAAAATTCACTGTAACAGAACTTTTCCGCATGCAACACAGGGAAGCCCTCTTCCTTCTCTACCAACTGCTTCCTTTAATCATTTTGTGAGTACCTACTGTGCACTGACATCGGGGATGCAAACACTGATGCAGCACGGTCCTGTCCCCAAGGCATTCGCTCTATCACCTGGTTCTCTCTTCTGGATAAACTAATTAAGATTCCCTTTAAGCAAAGGACTGAGAAGCAGCAGTGAGTCAGATTTTTGCCGCTAGTCTTAGGCAGATGCTGTTGTTCTTCGATTGCTCAGTCGTGTCTGACTCTGCGACCCCATGGACTGCAGCACGCCAGGCTTCCCTGTCCTTCACTCTCCCATGGAGTTTGCTCAAGCGGCCCATTCACAAAACTCCCCACATGTGGGTTATGGGCCAGCTGAGCCCAGAGACCTCCCAGACTGAGAATGGAGTGGGCCATCTCAGTGCACGAGACATGCAAGAGTAGACAAAACTGGTGTGTGAACCAGGGAAGCTGTGGAAAGCCGTAGGGAGACAGAAGTGATGATAAGCACCCCGCCTGCTTTTCCTGATCTTATGGATATTTATCAGGGTCAGCCTTGCCCTTGGGATTTCAACATTTCTGATAAGGGGTTGCCACAGCCTTTCCCATCCTGGGAGCTGCCACCCGTAGAGATTGAAGCCACGAGAATAAATAAATGAGGAAAGAATGGATCGATGAATAGATGCCTACATAGATATGTAAATATATAGCAGAAGTCTGGAAGAATGCCCACCAAACTCTTCACAGAGGAACACAGGGAGAGGGGCTCCACCAGGGGAGGAGGAGAAGATTGTTGTGGGAAATGGAGGGCTTTACTTTTTTACTCACTATGCTTTTGTTAATCAAATTGCTTGAACAATACACATATATACCTAACATAAAGGAGACTTTAGGTTTTAGAGTCAGACCAGAGTGTGAGTCCTCACTTCCACTGTCTCAGAAAGCCGTGTGACCACAGACAAGTATTTCAAGTCTCTAAACCCAAATCTCTTGTTTATAGGATGAGGTTTGTTATGAGGATTCAATGAAATTAAGTGCTACATAAAATACTGACTGAGCTGTCAATGGCTATCAGCTCTTTTTTGAAAAAGTAATTATCTTTCTTTTCATTATTAACAGCATGTAGATGAGGCTGAGAGTTAGCCAGAGAGGACTTTTGTGAGCTAAAGAGCTGCAGAGGAGGTGGCAGAGGCGACAGGGCCAGCCAAGGCGTGTGCTGTGTTGGGCACTTCTCCTTCGTGGATGTGTGCACCCCTCGCTTCTCGCCCTGCCAATAGCTGTTCCCTTCTCTAGGAGAGACCAGGGTGTCTCACATTTTGTCCGGTAGTGTGGCTAAGAGCATATTCCCTGGAGCGGCTGGTTTCCCATCCTATCTGTGTCCTTGGAAAGATGACTTACCTCTGGGTCAGTTTCCTCATCTGTAAAATGGGGACAGTTTCCAACTCAAAGATGGTCTCAGGGATTAAATGGGATAATGCATGCAAAAGGCTAGAAAGAGAGCCTGGTACGGAGTAGATACTTACTAATATTAGTTCTTAGTATTATAAAAGTAGTTCTAGAGCAACTCCAAAATTTTCAAAATTTTTGCTTTTGAAGATTTTACTTCACATCTTGTTAAACAAGTTGAAAGTTACCCACATTCTACATTAATATTTTTGTGCACTTACTAAGTCACTTCAGTTGTGTCCAACTCTTTGCAACTCTATGGACTGTAGCCCGCCAAGCTCCTCTGTCCATGGGATTCTACAGGCAAGAATACTGGAGTGGGTTACCATGCCCTCCTCTAGGGGATCATCCTGACCCAGGGACTGCACCCACATCTCTTATGTCTCCTGCATTGGCAGGTGGGTTCCTTTCCACTAGTGCTACCTGGAAAGCCAAATATTTTTGCTGTAACATATTTAAAAAGGGTTTAAAAAAAATTTGGCTGTTGAAAGGATTTGGCTGAGAGTAACTCATGACTGTAAACCCTCAGCCATCACCAGGCATAATATTTGAGAATTCTTTCAAAGTGAGAAATTCTAAGAAGCAAATTGTTTTTAAAATGTAATGAAATGTTTATGATTTCAAATTTAATAATTAATGGCATTTACACAATGTTACATTTTGTAGACATTTAATTAAATATTTGCTCATTTTGATTTTGCAGTCTTCTTTTTTTGTATTTCGAGGCAAAGAAAAATTTTCAGCCCACAGGCAAGGTCATTGTGATCGGCTGTCAGCTCGCAGGCAGAAAGACTCCTCCAACCGCCCTGCTCATGGCTATGGTGCAGTCAGGTGGGACCTGGATGCAGAAGGGACCCATGACCCCGTCTGTCCCTGTCTTCCCGTTTTATGAATGAGGAATCTGAGATCCAAGAAAGGGAGTGACTTGCCCAAAATCAGAGTCCTGGGCCTCCCTGAGCTTTTTTTTTTTTTTTTTTTTTTTAACACATCTTTAAGGGTGAGCTCCCAAAGTTGAGGGGAATGGCTGCACGAATGGTCAAGGTCACTGACGCCTGAGAAAGCTCGGACAGGTCCATCTGCATGTCACAAATGTGCAACGTGAGTAAATCAGGGTCAGCTTGTGTGAACCGCCAGCCAGAGGGGTGTCCATGAATATAAGCAGGTATTTTAACCAGTTGTTAACACTTAGCAGAGATACTGATCGCAGACAGTGACTCAGCAAAACCTCCAAGTGAGTGCTCCAGGGAGTGAAAGAGCAGCAGCAAGACCCGCCTCCAAGAGCAAACCCTGGGCAGCGCAAGCACTTTTGTGCCATCCAGAGCCAGGAAGCCTGCAACCATGCTGAGATTCAGGAAGGACAGAACGCTGAGGAGCCTCGCGGCTGTCCCTGAGCAGGGCACAAATGCCAGGCTTCTGCCATCTGACTAGAGCTCCAGGTGGTCCTGGAGGGGAGGGAGGGGGAAATGCCCTGCCCAGGACCACTGGGGGCAGAAGGGCGTCTGGCTCGAAAGCAGTGGGCCTTCTTTCTGATAGGAAGGATCTGGGCTCAATCACCTATTGAGCATATTCAGTAACATGTAAAGAAAGAATGGAGGGAGATCCCATTTGTTCTCTTCTTTTTTCTCTGGAGAGATTCAGCCCCTTCACTTTAAAATCTTGGCTAAGCAAAGCCTGTATTTACAAACAAGCACAGAGGTTCCATAGATTCTGTTCCCCTTCATGTCTCATGGCCAAGCTGGTCTTGTCTGAACCCACTCAAGTCAAAGCAAGCCACATGTACTTCAGGCAGCATGATAATATGTCCAAATCTGGACTGTGGGGGTCTTCGAAATGAGACACAGCTCTGGGCTTTGAAGAAGCAGAATTAGATGAGGAGAGGAAACTCAGATTTGTGATGGAAGAACACTAGGCGTGAGGTCTGGAGTATGGATTATTTCAGTTTTGCCAAATTTGCTGCACATCCAGGGTCAAGTCACTTTGGTCCCTAGAGGCTCAACTTCCTCCTCTGCCCTGCGAGGGCAAAACTTGATGATCTCTAAGACCCTTCCTGGCCAAGCAAGTGCTAAGCTGCCTGGCACATATTACAGATGCTGCTCTATGTGTCTCCAAGGAAAGGATTTTCAGAGAGGGACTGAGTTTCTGGGAGCAGCTGGACAGAATTAGGAAAATGATGCCAGGACATAGCCACAGTGATGCTATTAATTAATCCAAGAGGCTCTCCCAGACTTCCTGGCAGTCTTCAGTGCAAGGCTGTGATCTACTTCAGACCCACCCTCTTCCCTCAAGTCCCTCTCTCCTGGGTCAATAGAAAGTTCACTCAAGTGGCCTTAATCATCTCAGGTAAGGTTCAGGTTGGATTTAAGGAAAGACTTTCATTCAAATGCTTTTAATGGTATGAGCATGTACCAAAAAGGAAGAAACCCATCATCTATCTTGAGAAGCCTTGAGATGCGGGGCACAGGTGTATTTTGCATTCCTGAAAAGCTGTGTGCTAAGAAAATGCATTGAATCAATCCTATTTAAAATGCACTAGGAGTGTTCACTATTTAAAGGTACTGGAATGCCCTTAAATTCACCTGTTTGTAAATACAGACTTTGTTTAACCAGGTTTTTAAATAAGAGATGTTCCCTGGCTGAAGCTCTCTGACAAAGAAGAGTGTAAATGCAATCTTTCTCAGAGCCAGAGAAATGAATTAAATTCATTCTCAAGGTTCCTTGCGAACCTGTAAGTCTGGGCTTGCATCAAACATAAGGAAAATGTGCAAGACCTTTCTGCCTTGGCCGGTATGCCTGGCTTCTGTCCCTGGGGGATCTGTAGAGCCCGCACCATCTCCCTGAGCATGTCTCAATCAGCAACACCAGGAATGGCTTGTCCTGGATCCCACTGGGGCTTTAATAGAACTTGGAGTGCTCATCCCCTTGCATTTACTCTGAATTTTGTTTGTTCCAGTAATGAAACTAAGAGCAATGCAGGCAGGGACTGCCTCTGTAGTTTTGCTTCTCAGGGCCTCCTGTGGAGCAAGCACTTGATAAATAGCAGTGAATGAATGAATGAAAATGGGCCCCATCCGCACTGGTTGGCTGTGTGACCTTTAGCCAGTCCTTTGACTGCTCTACACCTCAGTTTCTGACTCCATATCATGGGTACAGTAAGAGTTACCACCTTGGAAATTGTTGTGAGGATTAAGTGAGATAGAACAGAAAGCATTTACCACGTTGATGGACAATGTATCAAGTACCTTACCGGTGTTAGCTATGATTATTATTTTAATGTAATGCTCTTACTTTGTCCTTTCCACGCGCATCCCCACTGAGCAGATGAGAAAACTGAGGTCACAGGTAGAACTGGGTCTCTTTCCACTGCTGAACAGTCAGTGGGTGAAAACTGCAGAAGACTCTCCATCCTGGTGATGGAGCAGCAGAGGCAGTGCTCTAAGAATACTGGGGAACATATGGAAATCTTTCAGGTGTTCTGGGCTCCCAGAGTGACCTGGCCTTGTGGAGTGAAGGGCTGGTCATGCTAGTTCCAGGTGTGGCCAGACTCCAGTTATTCCTGCTGTCTTCCTTGCCCCCTTGACTCCCCCTGCTCACAGCCAGGGGGGATGTTTATTTCCTCAAACAGGCCAGCTTACAGAGACACACCAAGTTAAGAAAGGAAAGTTTCCACTGCAGTGTCCATCCTGAGTGACCACAGTGCCAAGAGAGGCCCTGCCAGCTCACCTCTGCTGGGACACTGTGTGCTGCGCTCTTGAGAATCAGAGCAGGGCGGCACACCTACAGTTCACCCGGAGGATGCTCTCTCCCTGAACGGGGTGGGTGGGCGTGCACGCGGGAAGCCTGGTGTCCACACGCACAGGGATGGGCAGGAAAGGGCCCCTATGCCCTTCACACCTTCCTGTTGTTACTGAGACGCCTATGAGACTGTTGGGTATCAGAACCGTCTTCACCTTCGCCAGGCTAAGCTTGGATCTGAGAGACAATGATGGGCAAACAAGAGCAGGGCGAGCAGAAAGTGAAAAACCCACCATCCGAATAACAGGGCTGAGGGTTAAGCATGTTCTCCTTGACATCCTGATGTGTTTATTTAACTGTAGCTTTCCATACATACCCAGGGTGACTGTTCTCATCTTCTGTCCCACCACCCCATCCTTCTGATTATTAAACTAGAGGATATTTTTCTCTTTTTGTATGAATTTGCAGCACGTGGTTTAAATATTCATTTTATAGGAACAATGTCACATTTAAAGATTCGACATTAGGCATAGAGCTCTCTTAAAGATTGCTAAGTAAGTATTAAAGCCAGGAAAAAACACTGATGTGCCATCAGTGCCCAGCAATAGACAGCCCGTGCCCGCAGAGGGACTGTCAATAGACAGCTGCCAGTCAGCCTCATGATCGACTCAGGCTAAAGGGTTTGCACCTTTCCACACTTCTCTATTTTGCCAAAAACACTTAAGACAGTCAGGAAAATATATAGCATGCTTTGTGTCCCTCAGATGATTGTATTTTATCAGCATGACCAGCTCATAGCAGGTTTGGTCAAGAATGATACTAAGTTGCCACAATCCAGATCAAATAGATTCCATTAATGAAATTCTGATTTCCAAAGTATTTCAGCCTAGGATGGGCAGAAACATTGCAGAATATTTCAGTGAGTAAGGGAGAGTCTGTGTGAAAACTTTAACTTCTCAGTATATTTTCGGGGAAGCAGATGATCATTCTCCAGAAGTGGTTCAGTGTCTCAGTGATGTTCAGTGTGTGTCTGATGTGATAAAAAAAAAAAAGAAGAAGAAGAAGAAGAAGTTTACATCCCAACATAAGAAAGAACTTTCTAGCAGTTATAACTGTCCACAGGGGAGGGACACCTGATTGGGTGGGCCTTTCTCTCTTTCTGGAGTTACTCAAACTGAGGTCATTGGATCTCTTATCGGGGCTGCTTCAGAGGGAATCATGCATGAGGGTGAGGGAAGGACTAAATAACCTCTGAGTCTTTCCAGCTCTGAGATCCTCTGACTTTACATTTTTTACTTGTGGTCAGGTATTTTTATTAGCAAATACTATCCTAGTTGTGCTTCCTACATCTTAAGATTCATCACAGATCTGAAAAGATCAAGAAAGACTTGATCAGACTTTCGGTTTGCCCTGCTCTTGTTTTCCCATCTCTGGTACTCTTCATTGTCTCCCAAATTAGGGGATTAGGTAGAATATTCAGAGGGGAAAAAAGGAACTAGAATAGCAGCATGGAAAAGATTTGACTTGGGAGAGAGAACACAAACGTCTTAGGGAGCAAGATGTTTGCAAGGATGGCAGATAATTTTTTGGTTTCTATTGAGGTCCAGGTAAGAGTACGTGAGGTTAAGTTACATTAAACTAACAAAGGTAGATCATCCAAAGGCAGAGTGTTGTGTCGCACGTCATCAATCTCTCAAAGAAGAGCCTTTGTTCAGTGTGTATTTGAGAACAGTCTGGTTGAGCTGCCTTTGTTGCTTAGGAAAACTGACTAAGGTAAGGTCTACTCTGCTTCCGGAACCCCTTTTAGAAGGACCATGACAAAGTCTTGTCAGTGGATCATTACAGAGGAGGAAATAATGTGGTTCCTACAGAGAGACACACTTGCCTACAGTGTCACAGAATTAAAACTGTGTAAATGGATGTCTTTCCTCTTTTTTGTTCTGCCTTAACTGCCAGAGACCTTAGAGCCAGATCCTTGAGTATTTACCTCTGCTTAGTGATGGTGCCTTGAAAATCCCTATCTCTGCTTCTTGTAATAAATGAACTCACTTCACAGCATTGACAATATATCTTATGCTCTGATGTCATTCATCTCACATCTTTTGGGAAGTGATTAGGCTAAAATCTCATATATTTCAAGATGAAATAGAATAAAAGGGAGACATTATCAATTGAAAAGGAACATGAAGTCCTAAGATGGGTTTTCAAGACGGATTGGAGAATTTCTGTCACTGAAGATGGCCGGCGATGGAGCGTGATTCACTGTATTCAGCCTTCTTGGGCATCGTCTCATTATTCACTTCCACTACTCTTGTGCACCGTTTAACCCCCTGCAGCTGCTTTCAGACACCCCGATGCATTCATTGGTGTATGACCGCAGTGGGGGCCAGTCTAAAGTTGACCAGTTGTCCTTCTGTGATTCCCTGATGAGAAGGTTGGTCATGTGTCTGGTGGCTGTTTGGGGCCTTAGGGTGCGAATGGATAAATGGGAGGCCCCCTGAGGGCAGGGAATAAATAATTTTCACCACTGATTTCTCTACTGCTGGCATAAAGGCTGTCAGGTTTCTAGTGTTTGTGACGGTTTGCTGAATTAGATTAAAATGAATCGAATATAATTGAAATGACTTCAGCTGCACTGAGCAGGAGTAAATTCAGTTGTCTAGTCTTGCTTTATATCAAGCAAATGTCTCACCTTTCTTAGGTAATCAACTCTAACAACAGAGCAAGGGTAAGCATAGCATGCTGAGCATAATGTTTAGAATTTAAACATACTTTAATCTAAGAGGTATTTATTGTGCACCTCTTGTATTCAGGTACTGTGTTGGTACTGGAAAGACAATGGTGAACTGGGTAGATATTGTCCCTACCCTCAAGAAGCTCCACCTAGGAAAGGAAACAGGCATTAAATAAGTCAATGCATACATAAATACCTAATTATTGTGACAAGTGCTGAGAAGGAAAAAAGTATTAATTTTTGTTAAGAAGGATAAAATGAAGAACAAGCTGATTTTTACAGGTTAGAGAAGGCTAGTGTGTCTGAGCAGACCAGTGGGAGATGGACCCAAAGAGAGGATTTTAGGCTTTATTGTGGCTAAGTATAAACATGAATAATGAGGCTTGGAGTTGTGTTTTTGTTTTTTTTTTTTTCATTTAAGAATTGGAGTTTTTAAATGTAGCTTCCTGAAAGGGAGAAAGCAAGATTGGAAGCAGATACCAGATAGGAGGCTATTGCTATAGTGCAAGAAGATATGGTAGTGGATTGAACTGGGGCAGAGAGAGATGGAGAGTCTAGCCATATTTCACAGGTAGAATAGGAAAGAACTTGTCTGAAAATTGGACATGGCCGGTAAGAGAGGTAGTCAGAGATGCATGAAGCTATCCATAAAGGCAACTGGGAAAATGGAGAGGCTATTTCTTAAAATAAGGAAGTGGATCATACTTCAGGTGAATGAAGAGATTTAGATCAAGCAGTCAAGTTTAGCCTCTTGAGTTTGAGATGCCTGTAAAATAGCTACCTGAGGTTGTCAAGTAGGCAATTGTGTATACAGAGTCATTCTGTAAATATTTACTGAAAATCTAATCTGTGTCAGGCACTGGAGTGGGCATAGCACAAAGATGTATGTAGGTCATGATCTCTGACCTCTTAAATCTAGGAACTTAAAAATGACTTAAAATGACACAGTGTAAAATAGTGCAATAGAGGGTTGGAGAGAAAGAAAGAAATAGGGCTGAATGAATTGAAAAGAGAAGGAAAGAGCTTCCTGCTGAGATAGTGCAGTGTGCAGTGGATATCAAAGGAGAAGTCAGAGTGTGGAGAGAGGGCTTGGAGGCCAGACTTAGGACCAGGAAGACAACCCATCACCGAGAGCAGAGAAAGCATTGGCACCACAACTGCCTGGGTGGCGCTCCAGGACCATGACCTGCCAGGTGAGGGCTGGGAGATGGGAGGGTACTAGGTCCTGAGCTCTTGATGGGTTACACCCAAGGGTGTGAGAATTGACACTGCAATGGTTAAAATGAGGGTCTGGAGAGAACCTACCCACCAGGAAGAAGCCAAGTAACGAGAAGGATATTGGCTTGATTTGCTCTAGAGAAATGGCTCCTCTAGAAGCAAGGAGAACAGAAGCAGAACTTTGAGCTGTCCTGGCCTCTTCCCCTGGATGCCCCTTCAACATCTGTATTGGGATATAAATCGTCCCACCCCTTTGTTTTATGTTCACGAGGCACTGTTGTCTTTGCCTAGAGAGAGTTTGAGAAGGACTGAGAATGGTCTTCCAGGAAGTGCCTCCTTAAATTTGTCCAGGTACAGTGGGTATAAATTTATATCCATGAACAGTTATGAGATAGAAGATGATCATCCCCTGGTTTTCTCTAAATGAACATAAATCTAACCTGGGCAGTCTAACCTGACCTGACTTAGCATTGACAGTGACTCAGACTCAGCTTCCTCCCTCCCCAGCCAGAGAGTCAGTGAAAAGTCCCTGGGGTCTCTAGCCTCACTGAGCACCTGTGGAGACCCCAGTGGTCCTCGATGTACCTGCTTGCTGCTGTGGTAGCCATCACTCATTCACATCCCTAGAGTGGGGAGTTTTTCTGGTTCATTCCTGCTGGGGCCATGGGTCTAGCCACCAAGGGCACAGCCAAGGACGGGAGTTACTGATATCTGCTCTTCAGAACCTCAGTTCCCCTCCCCGCTCCTAGTCCCAGGAGTCTCTTCACCGTTTTCTCCCTCTCCTCCTGCCTTCCCCTCCCTCCCAGAATCATGTGTCCCTCTTCCTTTCTCCTGATACCAGGTGCTCACTGGAGCTGCTTGGCCCAAAACCCTCTGAGGCAGCAATTCTCCTGCCAGAGCCCCCCGGAAAGCATGTTAAACACGAACCCCTGGGCCCACTCCCAGGGTTCTGATTCATCACGTCTGGGGCGGAACCTGAGAATATGCATTTCAAGCAAGGTCCCAGGTGATACCAGGAATCTGGTCCACATTGTCATAGCATCATTCCAAATGGAGAAAACAAAATTCCTAGCTTCCCATTCCTACAGAAATGCAGGCATAGGGAAGGGGTAAAGTATGGAAAATTACAGGACAGTTGAAACACAAATATTTCCATTAATTTCCATGCCATCCACCATCTCCTGTTGAATGATAAGTTATATTGACCAAAACATGATTTAGATGCAGATTTTTGGCAAGTCTTGTTTGATGAGAAAGACCAAGGGGAGTGCCATTATATCTTGTATCCCCGATGACCACAGGCCTGTCCTCGTTCACAACTCCTCCTTGGCCTGGAGCTCAGGACCCCTGATTTGGGACTCCCACCCTCTACTCCCCATCAGGCAATTTTCGGAAAGTTGCTGCCTCCTACTCACAAGCTCAGACAATGGTTTTTCTTTCTGTTGCCTGGACTTGTCATTGAGAAGCCTGGCATCGTCTGCAGAACGCATTTGCAAGTGAAATGTCTGAGTGGCCTGAGAGAGGCCCGGAGCGGGCAGCTGGCTGTGGCGGACTGTGTCAGGGAAGCGGCCTGTGGGAGCTCTCCGCCCTCTGGCCAGCTGCTCTGCTGAGAGTAGAAGCCCCGCGTCTGGTACTGCTGCCCGCAGGGCCTCCTGCAGCCACCCCCCGGCACCTGTGGCGGGGGCTGCCCTTGAAAGGGCCTCGTCAGCCCTGTGAAGGCAGAAACTGCCCCTTACGCCTCATCTTGCACTGACAGCGGTGCAGAGTGGCGAGGCTAGGGCTGCCCACCTTGTCAGGGCCACTACTAGCTGAGTGTCATTCTGCACAAGCCGCTCATCCTCTCTGTGCCATTTCCTCATTTGTATAAGGTGTGTGAGTGTGTGTGCATGCTAAGTCACTTCAGTCATGCCCAACTCTTTGTGACCCTGTGGACTGTAGCCCGCCAGGCTCCTCTGTCCACAGGATTCTCCAGGCAAGAATACTGGAGTGGCTTGCCATGCCCTTCTCCAGGGGATCTTCCTGACTCAGAGATCAAACCTGTGTCTCTTACATCTCCTGCATTGTCAGGCGGGTTCTTTTTCACTATCGCCATTTGGGAAGCCCTTGTATAAGCAGATCGCATTAATAATAGCATCTAACCTCACAGTTGTTGTGAGGATTCAATGAGATAATACCTATAAACTGCTTAACTTGTATCTGCCACACAACAAGTGTACAAATAAAGGGGAACCTTCATCAGTCATTACTGTTATCCTGTCCTAGAATTTAGGGCTCATGTCTTCATTTTCCTCCTGCACCACAAGCTCCCTGAGAGCAGGAGCCAGGTCCGGTTCTTTTCTGTAGCCATTCATGGTATTGGCAAATGTCTGTTGAAGTCCTACTATGTGCCAGTCACTGGATGAAAGGCCCGGTGTCTGGCCTTGCACAGAGTGTGCAAAGTGTTGAATGAAAAGGGAGGGTTGATGGAAGATACGGATGTACACAAGAGGCATTTTGTTGAGTAGCAGTGAGTGCTAGAGCTGTGCTTCTCAAACTTCAGTGGCCTACTGCCCATCTGGAAATCTTCTTAGAATCAGATTCTAATTCGTCGAGTCTGGACTGGGACCTGTGAGTCCTCATCTCTTCACAAGTTTCCAGGTGACCTTGACGCCACTGTCAATGGACCTTCCTTTGAACAACAAGGCACTAGGTTCCCATACATTGTCTCTTATTGCCTGTAAAAGCCTTATGAGTTTAGAAAAGTAACTTCATAGGAACTGAGCAATTATTTAAGACATCTGGCCAGTCTGCAATCAGGGTGGCTTGCTTTAATTTTGTCTATTGAGTTACCCTGACTCCCTATGAGTGGTGATTCTTGAAGTTTACTATACATTTAGAATTGCCCCAGAATATTTATATATAAACATTTATATTTGTATTGCCCAAGGTGTAGGCAAGTGGATAGCAGGTAATTCTAGTGTGCAGCAAAATTTGGGAACCACAACTTCCAGGCCCACACTTCATCCAAGGAGTAAGAAAGGAAGAGGATTTATTTTGCAATCTCTCTAATTTTGGGTATCAATCATAGGCCTTCATGATTGCCTATAAAGGTAAAGAAATTCATCCAAGATCACCGAACTCTTTGATGGCAAAGTTAGGACTAGAATTTCAACCTCTTAGCTTCCACTTTTCATGTGTCCTCTTGTTCTAGCCAGCTGCAAAGGTGACAACCTATATGGTTCCAGTGCCAGATGAAGATTCCAGGAACGGAGAGTATTCATTGGAAAGCCATCTTCATGCTCCTTGGTAGAGGTGCCAGAACCTCAGAGACCCGAGACCTGGGGGCCCTCAGGGGAACATCATCTGACCTCACAAGGACAGGGAAGTTTTCCTTGACAACATCCTACTAATGTCTAAGTGACAGCATAGGGCAGAGTGGCTTCCCAGGTGGCACTAGTGATAAAGAACCCGCCTGCCAGTCGGGAGACGAAAGAGACGTGGGTTCCATCCCTGGCTTGGGAAGATTCTCTGGGGAAGGGAATGGCTACTCACTCCAATATCCTTGCCTGTGAAATCCCATGGACACAGGAGTCTGGCAGGCTGCATAGGGTTGGGCATGACTGAGCACACGCACACACACACACACGCACACACAGGACAGATCTTGCTCTGAAAATGCAAGGACTTTAAAATTCCAAAATGAAGTATGTAATCCCACTAGGGTTGAAGCATAATTGTGGCCTGATTCAGTGTAATAAACATTTATGGTGTTAATCATGACACAGTGTCAGTTTTGTTGAATGCTTTGTCTGAGAGATATAGGGGCTATGAATGTGTGCACTTGGCCCTTTTGTGGGGGCATATTACGTGACTGAGAGTTGAAATGCCCAACTGTTAGGTGTTTCTGTTTAGTCACCTTATAACCACTGATAAGTTGGCCAGATGAGGGTGCCTATGTTCATAATTGTGACCATTTGTTGAGCCCTTATGCTGTGAGCAGTTCTGCAGTAGCCAATTGAGGAGTGTAATTACACTTAATCCACATAATATTCCAAGAAGCCAGCATTTCCTGGAGGCCTACACAGCTTGTAATTGGAAAACCAGGGTACAAATTCAGCTGTAGCTAACTCTGAGGCACCATACTCAGAGGAGAAGGAGTTGATTCTGTAGCCTTGATTCATAGATGAAGACCAGAGAGGAAAAGCAGCCTGCCTTGGGGCACACAGGAAGCAAATGCCAGGACTGGAGCTGAGACCAAGGTCTCCTAACACTGGGCACAGCATTGTTTTCTGCTACATCTATGGACAGGAGGCTGCACAGAACAACTGGGACTCCAGAATCTTCCCCTTCAGGCTCAAGCCATCATACTTAAGTGACATAAACAAACTACTTTCCATGACAGACAAGACTTTAGTCCAGTTCCCTCAAGGAACCCATTTGATTAGAAGAGAGGTCTTGACCCATCTGTGTTTCCCCTCAAAGCAGACCTAAATCAGCACATGCCATTTAGGTACCTTCCCAATCCATGTCTCAGTTACTCTTCCATCTGAGACCATATATCCATTCATTGAGCAAACATTTTTTGAGTATCCATGTGTAAGTGAGTAAGTGTTAGTCCCTCAGTTATGTCCAACTCTTTGCGACCCCATGGACGGTAGCCTGCAAGGCTCCTCTGTCCGTGGAATTCTCCAGGCAAGGACACTGAAGTGCTGGTAGCCAGTCCCTTCTCCAGGGGATCTTCCCAACCCAAGTATCAAACCCGGGTCTCCTGAGTTACAGGTGGATTCTTTGCCATCTGAGCCACCAGGGAAGTCCAGGCACTATATTGCAAATGAAGATATAAGAATAAAGTAGGACCCTACCCCAGTCTCTGCCTTCACAGTCTTACAAGAGAGATAGACAGATGAGGAGAGGGATCCCCAAAACTCTGACCAGTGCCATCAGAGTGATGATTCCAGGGCATGAGAGCTCAAAGAGGGACCTCAAACCCAGCTGGGCTGCAGAGAATCCCAAAAGCATTTCTGGGGTGAGTGATTTCAAATATGAGAATATGAAGTTCAGTAGAGGTGATGAGGCAAATTGTGTGTGTGCGTGTGTGTGAGTGTGTGTGTGTGTGTGTGTGTGTGTGTGTGCGTGTGTGTGTGTGTGTGTGTGTGTGTGTGCGCGCGTGCGCACATGCGCGCACGCACATGCACATGCTGAGGCTGGGATCAAGACCAATTCTGTGTGGCCTGATAGAAGAGTTTAAAGGAGCGAGTAGGAAGAGGGGAGGAAATGAAGCTGAAAGGGGTCAATCATGCAGGGACTTGTACCCTGTGTTAAGAGGCTTGAAGTTGTATTCTAAGAGTCAGTAGGGTCTGTTGGATGTTTTGAGCAGGAGTGAGAGTTGGTCTCATTTCTGCTTCAGTAATATCACATTCTGACTACAAAATGGAGACTAGAGGGGGCAAAGTCAGAGGCAGGGGCCACGTAGGGTGCTGCTGCAATAATCCAGGTAGTGATACTAGTATAGCTCCAATCAGGCAGTGAGACGGGGGCCAGAGAAATGAATGCATTCACGACAAATGTCTGATCTCCAGGGCTCGGTGATTTATGGATTGGTCGGGGGGAGGTGGGGTGGAGAGCAGAATCAAGGACTAGGGCTGGAGTGTCGTCTTGAGCGAGTGGGTGGTTCAGAGACGGAGTGCATAAGGAGGAGGAAGAGGCGTCTGAGGAAGGAAAGACGGTGCTGACATGTTTACTCTGAGCTGCCCACAGCGTGTCCCGGAGGAAATGTTCAGAATGAAGCCAGGCTGCTGGGACTCTCCTTATTCATCAGAAATGACCCTAAAGCTGTCAGCGGTTTATAATCTTATGATCTTATGAGACATGACCAAGAGAATGACAGCTTGACCCCCATCACAGACTAGTTGTTCTATCTCATAATACGGCTCAGGGCAATCAGCTAGCACAACAGGGGCCCCGTGGGCCCTGGGCCAGCTAAGAAGAGGTTTTTCTTTAAAATCACAGCAAGTGGGAGTCCTCCTGTCTTCTTGATGGGAGTTCACTCACTCACTCATTCACCCTTTTGGGAAGGCTTTAACTGAGCACTTTCTATGTGCCAGGCATCAACTAGGATATGGAAGAAGGTCCTAGCCTTTCAGTGTCTCCAGAGCTAGTGGAGAATGCAGATGCCTGAGTATATGATTACCATTCCCTGTTATTAGGCAGCAGGAGAGTTGTATATCAGTATTCAGGAGACCCGGATGTTCTCGGTCTTTGGAATGCTAAAAATCACAAATGGGGTGGTTTCCAGTTTTCATTTAGGTGAATAACTCACAACCACAAACTTGGACTTCAAAGTAAGTTTTACAGTTTTTACAATTTTTTTTAATCTTGTCACAATTCTGATTCTCTCTGTGTCCTTAGGAAAAGCCATCCCCAGGTTCTACTCACTTGATGCTATATTAATGATGATGAGGACAATGAAAGGAGAAAGATTTAAGTGTTATTGGAGCAGAGAGAGGAAGTGCCTAGTTCTTTCTGTACAGAAGAGCATCAGGTGGAATCAGAGAAGGATTCCTAGAGGAGGGGATGGCATGTGTATGGGTCTTTAAAAATGAATTAGACTTCATGGTATATAAAAGATGGCATCCTTTGCTTGGGGAAGCACCAGGAGAGTGAAGAGAAGTTTAGAGTAGATGGCATGGAAGTGGGGAAGAGAAGCAAGGAAAGAACAGGATTCATATGGTGGGAGCCTTGGATGTCGTTTTGAGGAGGCAAGAGGAGGCATGAAGGAAGCAGCAGGGAAGAGGCCTTACCTGCAAGTGCCCACAGGACCCAGGCAGGTATATAAAAGAGGAACTAGATAGGATGTTTGCCAGGGATTGAGAAGCTCCCTGGGACACAGGATTTTCTGTGCTAAAACTGGGAAGGTCCTGGGCGAACCAGGATGACTTGGTCACTCTTGAATGAGGCCAGGCTGTGACTACCTGGAAAGTGCTTACCCACCCCACACCCCAACCCCTTCCCATTTGAGGAGGCAGCTCCCAGTGCTACCATGTGGGAATGCACAATGCAGAATGGTTGTCTTTGAATCTGCCGAATACCCAAGAGAAGCTGAAAATCTAGAATTCATGCAATAGCTTCTAGTTTTAAAATGTCGACAAAAAGTCAGTTATCCTTAAAACACCTTTTCTGGCGAAACAAGTCATTTCTATGAGCTACACAAGGCCTGTGGGCTGTGTGTTTGAGGATCTCAGGGCAAAGTGATGTAAGCAAAGCCCCCACATCCAGCCGTTCCTGCCCTGAGGCCACTTCAACGCACAGACAATTTTCATTACACAGAGTGACTTCAGTGATCAATCTTTTGGTTTTTAATTTGATGTTCTTAACCATATTTGGATGCTGGGCACAGAATGTAATAGATCAAAGTAGGGATGAACAGTGGTAATAGAGACACCCGTTCAATTTTTTTGAAAGATGAAATTAGTGCTCAATAGCTTGTTCTTCCCCCAAAGTGGTGAAGAAGTTAAAGAAGAATGAATTATCTCAAGCATCAGCCTTGGCTGAGGTCTGTTTATTCGGGAATCAGTACAATCCCTTGGCTGAGATAAAAGTGGGAAAGAACGGTCATTTTGTTTGTGGGAAACTTGGAGACTCAAGGGCTAGTGTTTGGAGGTGCTAGGTGGTGGTACAGTTGATTCAGCACTGTGGTCAGAACCAGCTCTGCCGCTCCCAGAGGCTGTGTGGCCTTGGGGGAGCCACCTAACCTCTCTGGTCCATGGCGTTCCCGTTTGTGCTGCAAGGAGGCTGCTTACAAGGACTCCCAAGAATCACCCTTCCCATCAACTCTCTAATTCTAAGCTTTGACTTCAATCAGACTTCTGCTAGGATCTCTCCAGGCCTACCAGTGTGAAAGAGTCAGCAGGGGCTTTAAAGAACAAATCAGTGCAGACAACTGTGACATCTTTTTTCTTTTCTAGATGGAATTAGTACATATGGGGTTGTGGTAAGTTGATCTGATTTCTGAGTGCCACCAGGCCAGCTCTCTGGTTGGCATTTTTCATTGTGTCGCTTGGTTTTTAATTGAGTGTGGAGCAAAACACAAGGATGGGAGATGTGTGCAGGAGGAAAGTGTCAAAGGCAGGGGCTCCGTGGCCTGGGAGCCTCCTGTTCCCAGTAAGGGGAAGGCTGGGCAGGTGGGGGAGGACCTGCATTCCTGCCAAGCTTCGGTGTCACCTTTATTAACGATGACAGGAGAGGGAGTCAGCAGGCAGCTAATGCGGACTGCGGAGGATGGTAATTGGAAGTTGTTGTTACCATTCCAAAGGACAGGGAAGTGGAAGTGGGACAAATGGGAATTTAAGAGGAGGGAGATGAGCAGAGGGAAAGAATGAAAAAAAAAGGAGCATGATGTCATTTGTAAAATTGCAAACCAATAAATCAACGAGGTATCATTCCTAGGACTGAGAGGAAACTGCATGAGGAGGAGCCAGCCAGGCGGGGAGCTGGGGACTGACAGGAAGCGGAGGATCAGCAGGCAGGGCAGTGTCCCAGTCCTCGTCAGGGGGTCAGCTGGAACATGAGCCCCAGGAGTGGACTCCCATTCCCTTCCGTCCCCTCCTCCTTGAGGTTTTCTTTTTTGTTTCTTGTGTGAATAACATCAGAAGGAATGCTCTATCCAAGGGGCTTTACAGGAGCTTATTAATGTGAACCCATGGAGTCAGCTTTTCAAAAATTATCTTTGAGTTCAGCTTCATAGGAATTTTTTCATCATTGGAATCAGCTTTCACAGAAACCAGAGCATGATAATTCCACCAGTTTTTACTGTTAACAGATGAAATAGTCCTCCCTTTATAGAAATGAAGAGCAAGGGCTTTGGGTAGCCTTCTTTAGCTCTCAAGACCTGTCAGCAGAGCTGGCCTGAAGGCAGCCCAGTAGGCAGGTGGCTGCATGACATCCTGTTACCAACAGACTGGGATTCTAAGCCCTCAGTCTGGCATCTAAGGTCCTCCCAGCCTGCCCCTCCACATCTCTCTCGTAATCCCGCTCTGTGAATCTCTGTTGTACCAAAGCACGTTCCTCGTTTTCACCTCTGCTTCTTTCCTCCCGGTGCTCCATGTGAAGGTGGACCACTGATCCCTCCGCACATGAAACGAGGTTATCCCTCCCCCTCCCTTGACCAAGCAGACATCACTAATCGACTGCCACCCTCTCCACTGCTGAGCGATGACTTGGCATTAAGATCATTCCTCTCACGGATCTTTAGGCAGTTACCACCAATCAATCAAATGAGTCAAATCATCAAATGAAATGCTTTTCCTGTTGCAGTCGGCCTTTCCCATTCTTGCTTCATCTTTTTCACTCTTGTCAGTCTTCAAATCCCACATGCTCTGTGAAATTTCTCCTGAACATTCCTGACTACAAAGGTTATTCCCACTTCGTAAACGCCTGGAGAAAACTAGAACCCTCATTTTGTGTCTGTCATTCAGCACTATCACGTGTGTTTCTCTGCAGATCAGAGTTTCTCATTTCAGCACTAGTGACATTTGGGGCTGGATCATTCTCTGTTGTTAGGGCTGAACTGTGAATTATAGGATGTTTAGCAGCATTTCTAGCCTTTACACAATAGATGTCAACCTCCCTCTCTCCCTCTGTATGACAGACAAAAATGTTTCCAGATGTTGCTAAATGCTCTCTGGGGGACAAAATTGCCTCCAGGTTAGAACTACTGTATTAGAGAGACAGGGAGACACAGAGAGAAGGAAGGAGGAGCAGGAGAAAGAAGAGGAGAAATAACGCTTAAGAGAGGGGAAAAAAAGAAGAAAAATAATCTTCCCTATGAGTCTGAGACGTGTAGGGTAAGGACCAGGATCATATCTGATATAGTTCCTTACACAGAGTAAGCGCTAAGTATTTGCTAATTGACTGCTTAACTGGAAATGAGGAATTGTTCTGGAAGGGGGAAACCCTCCCCCAGTGTGGACTGACACACCATCGGTGGTGGCTTCAGACCGCACAGCTGAGTGCGCAGGGGTGGCGGGCTGCCTGCGGGCCCGGGGAGGTGCCGGGAGAGACCCGGCTGGGCTTGAAGCTTAGAGCACGATGTGTGAGTTCTTCTTCGCTTGTCTTCATTCCTCATGAAGGAAACGGGAGGGGTCAACTAAAGACACCCTTTACTCCGCAGAGTAATTGTCCCTCCTGAAACCTCTCCTGCCTGACCTGAGCTCCTTAAAACCTGGAGTCTCTGTGCAGGGAAACAGGGAGGGAAGAGCTTGCGTCGGTCAGTACCCACAGTGCAGGCCCACAGGGAGGCTTAAACCACCCTCCACGAGTCAGCCAGACGCCAACTCCACACTGCCCAGCTGACCCACTCAGTCTTCCTGGGGAACCACAGAGAGGGCTGAGGCTGAGCACAGCGGGGGGCGCCGTGAGTCCCTCTGGGGCTGCCAGTATCCACAGGGACCACTGCACCCACGGTCTACTGCATCCTCTCAACAGTCCTAGAGTCAGCACTGTTATCCCCATTTCAGAGACCAGAGAACTGAGGCTCCAAGAGGTAAAGCAACTTGTCCAAAGATCCAGAGCATCTTGAAGAGAGTGGGCATTTGATCCCAGTACTTAGTATATCCAATGCGTTCCAGGAAAGCTGCTTCTATGAGAAACCACATATATTTCCTAATATTTGGTGTTGATATTCCTTACTGAACCCTTCTTGGCCTTCAAAGCCCCAAGCAATATAGAAAATGAAGGGGTTATCCTCAATTGAACCTAAAATCATGGAGACTCATAAGCCACAGGGCAAAATTATTAAGAGGGCTGATATTGTTTACATAAATATGTGACAAGTCTTACCAGTTAGTCTATCTGCCTGTGTAATCTGCCAGCCTGGCTCCATCCATCCATCTCTCCACCCATCCTTCTATCTCTATTTAGGCACAAGAGATTTTAAAATGTCCTTAACATTTAGATGTTTATTGGATTGAAGTGAATATTGAATATTCATAATATTCAAGGCTAGAGCAACCCAGGTAGCCAGAGTGGTAAAGAATCTGCCTGTCAATGCAGGAGACACATTCAATCCTGGGTCAAGAAGATCCTCTGGAGAAGGAACTGGCTACGCACTCCAGTATTCTTGCTGGAAAATCCTACGGACAGAGGATCCTGGGGGGCTGCAGTCTGCGGGGTCCCAGAGAGCCTAGCGTGACTGAGCACGTGCACACAGTGTTCGAGGTTAGACAGGAGGCGTGGTGGAGTGAACTGTCATGCACTTCTTTCTTCCTGATACTTTGAGGTGTTGCTTTTCATATTAATAAGATGATGTAATGATTATAAAGCAATATTCTGGAATTAAGCTGAGCCAGCCAAGTCATGTCACCACCCTGCTCCTTAATTTCCTCATCTGTAAATTACACATAGTTTTACCAACTTTGATTGAATGTTGGAGGATTCATTGAGATAAGGCACACGCAGTGCCTTGCCTATAATAAGCGCTCAGTAACTGGGAGCTGCTGTGACAATCGGCGTACGTTTTAGCTTAGTGTCTGACACAGGAATGTCTATTCGATACTGGTTCTCTCTCCCAGCTCTTTCCTTCCCTGGCCACAATCCTATAAAATGTCCTTACTGATGGATCAACAAAGGGTTTAGCACACTGCCCGACACACACTTAGCCCTTTAAGTTATAGTCATTATTGTTTTCCTTCAGCCCACAGCACCTTCTTTATGAGTCATAATATCCTTTTATGACAATTTTTCCTGCTGAAGGTTGACCTTGGTGTCTTATGCAACCTGGATACAAATGTTTGCAGGAGAAGGTGAGAGGCTGCTTAGGGTGCTCATGCAGAGCCTGCATCTTAGTGATGCTCCTGGCTTTGATTTTTCTCAGGAATGCATGACGCAAGAACAGTACTGTTCTGTCCAGAACTCAAGACAAGCTTTTCTGTGCAGCCCTTCCTGAGGCATGCAGTGTAAAGCTTGGAAGACCGTCATTGGTCTGTGTGCTGAGAATAAATCCTTGCTCCTGAAACAATTCCCTTTTCTGTCACATTTGTGAACTTCCCCACCCACACCTCCACAGATGTAATTAGAAAGGTGTAGAAAAATCATCTTGTGTTCAGTTAAAAACTGAAGAGTCCTAAATGATAGCCCCTCTCCTGGCAAGCAGCCTTCTCAACTTCCATGAGCTCGAATGGCTTTCATCATAGACTGGGAGATGCCGGAGCAGGCTCCCTCCCTTTCATTCAGCTCTAAACGATAGGGAGACAAACCAGCGAACTTGAAGACAATTGAGATCCACATCAAACTAGAGTTTCACCTGCTGAAGGAAGCCAAGAGTCTGCTATAAAATAGTCATTTAGTGAGAAATGCTTGCTGAGAAGTGATGATGCTACCACAAACCAGAAGAGTCGACTCTGAGGGCATGGTTACACCCTGGAAACAACTCCAGCGTCTTGGAAAAGTGTGGGAAGACACACAAATTGTGTCCTCAAAGGGAGGTTCCTGAAACACACAGCAGCCAGAGTGAGCTTCTTAAAACCCAATCAGTGGCATTCCTTTGCACTTAGAAGAAAACCCAGGCCCTTGCCCCTGACCTTCAAGGGCCTTCAGGACATTTCTCTGACTTCATCTTCTTCTCCTTGCCCGCCCTCATTTTGTACCTTCTGGGCTTCTTTTGGATTCTCCAGCACTCCAAGCAGGAGTGGTAAAGAATCTGACCTCAGGGCCTTTGCATCTGCTACTTAACTGCCCTGGAATGCTGTTCTGCCAGAATTTTACATGACCAACTCTCATCATTAGATCTCCACTCAAGTGTCAGCTCTCTAAGAGGCCACCTTCATCTCTCTTATTGAAAACAGGTCCCTTTCCATCCTTATCTCATTTCTCTGTAACATTCCATTAGCAGCAGATATCACTGCCTAAGATGACCTTACTTATGTATTCACTGGCTTGTGGTGTGTTTCCCCATCCCTGACCCTCTACCTAGTGGGAGTGGGAGTTTTTTAGGAACAAATCTCTTGTTAATCACATTCATGACTGTCCAAAGCACTTAGAACCATGCCTGGAACGTAGTAAGTGCTCAAGAAATATTTGTTGAATTAAGGAAAGTGTGAAACCATGAAATCACTCTGGCTTAATCAAATATAACTTTAGATGGAATAAGAACAATAATCCAGGAGTAGAGCAAAAATTCTTTCATTTCTGTCCTCACCTAAGGCAAAGATGTTCAACATATGACCCTAACTTTTCCGAGTTTGGGGGAGTTATCCCTATAACATACTTTTAAAGATGAAAAATACTATAAGAAGTTCAGTCTTTCATCTTAAAAGTATTTATTGAGCCTATACTATGTGCAAGTTCAATTTCTAGATTCTGGTGGTATGGCAGTGAATAAAAGATAAAATCCTCTGCCTAGGTACAGCTGACAGTGGAGATGAGGAACATCATGGATTTATGAAAAGAACACAGATTTTTGAGTCAGAAAGACCCAGATTTTTGAGTCAGAAAGACCCAGATTTTTAAGTCAGAAAGACCCAGATTTTTATTCCCGCCCCATCCTGTTCTAAATGTCTGTCTAGGCAAACTGCTTGACCTCTAAGCATCTCACTTTCCTCATCTGTAAAATGGGCATAAAGTTGACCTCATGAGGCTGTTGAGATGACTCAATGAGATGATAAAGGTAAAGTCCTAAGCCCAAGGAATGAATGAACAGAATTTGCTTCCTTCCACCTCCCTTTGTGATTAAACACCTCACGGTATCCTTTGGAAGATTTAAAGTGACCCCACACTACAGAGACACTTACACAGGCTCCAACCAAGATCAGAAAGTGTTCATTTCAAAGGAAGAGTGTGTGACCAGTTCAGTCTGCCCTTCCAGCCTGGATTCAAAGCAGCTTTGTTACCTCTCCCCACCTGCTCTTCATCAGTGAGAAGAGCTCTCTGAGGAGACACTGTGCCTGTAGTTCTGTCTGGCCCTAGTGTTTCTGGAGAGCTGGTCGTTAGTGCCCACAGTGCCAGGCAGGGGTGCACATAGCCAGCTCCAAAGAGCGACTGTGTTGTACAGACAGAACGTGTCCAGCTGCATCCAGAGTGCGCAGCATCTAAGAGGCCCCTTCCTGTCTTCCCGCGACGTTGCGCTTTGACATGGAACAGGCTACACAAAACCCCTGGATCTGTGCCCATTAAGGATCTCCCCCTGAAGGCGGGTGACTTGGTTTCCTCTGTCACACAGCAGGATTCCTGGGTGGCCAAAGAATGTCACTGCACACAAGGAGAGACACTTCTGAAAACCAGACAGCTGGAGTACTAAGCTTCCGATGAAGACGGTTACATCTCAGACTTTTGCACAATTTGGGCACTTTTGTCATTCACCCTGTCCTACCTTCCAGCAAGTGTCCCCAATACAAAGAACCTCCAAGCATGCACTGCTCGAAGAGGCACACACTCTATTTACTGAACCGCTTTCCTTTGGATGTGCTGTTGACTAAAGCCACGTTCAGAGTCAAAGAACACTGAGCCACGTGTCCCAAGCTGCGACTGGGGGTGCTCGATGCGTCCACAGACAGTCACGGGTAGCTGGAGTCCTCATTTCCTCTGTCCAGGTCAGAAATTTCAGTTAGCCAATCTGCATGGGTTTTCAGGACCAGAGTCAGCAACAACAGCAATACTACTAATGGCTGATCATTTTGAGGGCTTTCTGTGGTCTAAGAGGTTCACACAGATTGGTTTAATTCTCACCAAAACTGTCTGCAGTAAGAACTACTTCTATTCCCTTTCACTCTAAGATGCAAGACCCTGCTCAAGGTCACACGCTTAGTAACAGGTAGAGCTGAGACCTGGACTCAGGCTGTCTGGCCCCTAGGTCTCCACCTGGTGTTCTACATCGTGGCAGAACCAGATGGAGACTCTTTGGAGAAAACATTACCCATCCAGCTCGCTGCTGCACCTGGGTACCTAACACAGCACCCAGCACATAATGGTTGCTAAGACAGACTGCATACACTACTTTTCCCAAAGACTGCTGCAAACCGTAACTCTCAGCTTCCTGACAAATTGCTAAGATGAAGGGGTTTTAGAGTTCTTGGTTTTCTTGGCACCACAGTTTCCCACCTCCGGTCCTGGATCTATCACAAAGACAGTACCAAGTCCACCCAAAAATCAAATCTGTTATATAACCACATGGCAGACGTGAGGGTGAATGGACAAGCAACCTGAGCGTGGCATTCAGCTAGTCTGAGTCTCCAAATG
The DNA here is from genome assembly GCA_007570785.1 of Antilocapra americana. NCBI lineage: Eukaryota > Metazoa > Chordata > Mammalia > Artiodactyla > Antilocapridae > Antilocapra > Antilocapra americana. The sequence continues at coordinate 4,660,605 of ML664243.1, read as the reverse complement.
AAATGGATGGCCCCATAGGTAAAACTTTTCACCTCCCTCGGCATGCAAACTTTCTTCCCTTGTTTCCTCTCCTTGGCGCTCTGTGTTTTATTTTATTTTGGTAGAGCACATTATTTGAAGTTACTATGGCAACGTGTCACCAGCTGGCATCGCATAGTAATGCTGGCATTTAGGTAGCAAGCTCCCGAAGTCGGCTCTTTCCCTCCCTCTGAGATCTCATCACTCCCACTAACCTCAGGTGGGGAGGGGTGCATTCGCCTCCACCATGCCCCTCTGCCCTTGTTGTGTTAGTTCTTCAAGGCAGGGCAGACTGATCGCCTCTTTCTGGCTCACTCAGCCCTGCAGGGTCCTGACTGTGTGTGTAGGTGTGTTTGCTTTAGAAGAGGTTAAATAGATATGTTTGAGTGTTGTGCACCAAAACTATTGGCCTTATCATAGGAGGAGGGTGACGACCATGGTGATATGATGATCGCGATGATGATTTTCTACGCAAAGGAGTAAATTGATTTGGAGAGGGCTACTCTCCTGATGGCAATCACCCAGTTAATTAATACTAATGACACAATATTGGGTTTCTCATTTTCTCTCGCCATCACACAGCGAAGAGACCCTGACTGTTTTCCTTTGGAGCTTCAGCTCTCCCCCAGGTGTGCAAGACCTCCCTACGTACTGATGGGGTGAATTAATTAAGAGGATTGAATGTCCTGGATCACTGAAGAGGGTTCTATAGGGCAAATAAACCCTGCCACTCAAGGCGTTAAGTAGCCCCTCATCAGCCAAGTGCCGGCAATGATTGCATTTATTTTTACACATTTGACCTAGTTTCAAACCATGTCTTTTCATGCTGTGATTCATTAGCTACATTTTAAGCCACCCCGAATGGAGCTGAGGTGACTCTGCCTGGTTCGTGCCAGCATCTCAGATGTGATTTCTCTCCAGAATTTAATATGCAGGTCCCCCTGCCATTCGGTTTTAAAAAGCAATTTCCTATCCGGGCAACTGGAATGCTGCTTGGGTATGGATGAGTGGCTGCCTCATGCCTTGGTAGTAAATATCTGTTACCACAAAATTTCCACCAAGGATGGCAAGAAGGACATTCTCGTCAGCCTGAACGGTGGGGGTCCCTCTGCCCCACTGTCCCCCAAGCTGCATTCAGGCTTTTCCATGTTGCTGGCAGGGCTGGGAGTTGGGGCTCCAGCGCTGTAAAGTTTGAGCAGTGTCGACATCGGGAGGTCTGAGCTGCTGCAGCAGATGCAGTCTGATCTTCTCCCCACGCCCAGTCCCTACAGCTCTTTCTAAACATTCAGACATGGTGGATACGGAAGGTCTCAAACTTGTGAAAGGGGAAGAGGACAGGGAGCAAAGAAGTGGCTTGCTGAGCTGAGGGCTCTGCTGAAAAGGGGGTCCCTGTGAGAGAGACACAATGTGATTCAATCATTCTCCCACTGTGTGATGAGCAGGGGGTTTTGGCTTTTAATTTAAATGACAAAGAGGAGCCCTTACTGAATCGGAACCTGAACCTGCTGCTGGCGTCTCATGCCATGTCACAATCAGTCAGTCACATGGGTGTGATTTCGGACAGACTTGATACTACAGTGGGCTAGACACCACAGCAGAAAAAAAGGAAAGCTTCCCTTTGGAAGTAAAGCACTATCATTTCCCATCAACAGCCAAATGCAGGTAACTTGTCCAAACTTCAGTCACAACACACCACAGATCCTGCTGGAAGGCACTCAGCCAGGTTTTTCTACGGGGGTAGTTAGAATGAAGAGGTGAACTAGCTGGTAAAAGTAATTTTGATTGATCGATGAACTGAGCAAGTCCTTATAAAAAGATAGTGGTTTCTTTCATAAAACAGTCACTCTCTTCAAATGAGACGGGCACAAGAATCCTCTTCCCCTTTTATTTTCATTTAAAATGAAGCATGGAAGTTTCTCTAAGGAAGCCTTAAGAGAAGTAGCCTTTTCAAGATAGTTTCCAGGCAACTTGACCTCTGAGGTTTGTTGTTTGCTTCCCCCACCCCCTTCAAATTCAAATCAAGCCTTTGGAAATAACAAGCATTCCGGATCTGTTTCTGTGCATTTGGGGCAGCCTGCAGTTCCGACCATGGTGGATTTTCTGAGATACACACACTCACACACAAACACACACACACACACACACACACACACACACACACACAAGCTCACAATCCGAGGGCTCATTTAAGCCCAAGCTTTAAAAGTAAACTATTGTCCAAGAAATGATAGCATTTGCTCCGAAAGGATGATGGATCACAAAAAATAAAACCTACCCAGATCTCTTACCTTGAAGCAGTGGAATTACCTGCAGAGAATGTCCTTCCTTTCTTTGCAAAACGAGCCAGGCTTTGGCCAGCAGCAGAATTACTCCAAAAGAAGAAATAATAAGTCCTTTATGTTGTAATTTTCACTGTTTATATGCAAGAAGTGTAGTGGGTCTGCTCACGTAGGAATAAATAAAAAGCCGAAAAAACTGCACGGCAGCTACCCTGTGAAAAGGAAAGACCTCTAGTGGCCGCTGGCTGAATTCCTGGAGGAAGCTCCTCACAGAAGAGATGGAGGGAGTAGAGGAGGTGCACGCGTGTGTGCCCATCTCTCCCCCAACACACACCTGGAACTCGAAGATTCGTCCCCTCTCGCATCCAGCCTGGCCAGAGGGATAAACACTAATAAACTTGTGTCTTGGTTTCCGTGGGACTTGGTGAAGTTGGCAGTGATGGTGGCGTTCTGTCTGGTTTGAAAGGGATGGACAATTTCACAGACTCCCCATCACCCCCTGGGGCCCTCAGCAGGCAGGAGGATCGGACTCCAGGGTGGCCAGGGCAGTTGGCCCCAGGGAAAAGGCTCCCGATCCCAGTCCCCAGCAATGTCATTGACGTTGCTCCCGAGGGTCCCAGCTTTGCACTCTTGCCAGCTCTGCATGCTTTCTGAGCACTTCTGGTGTGTGTGTGCGGTGGTCACCCATAGGCGGAGCTGCCTTCCCCAGTGTGTGACCTGTTTCATGGCTCAGAAGGGCCCTGTGGCTGTCTTACAATCCTGAGGAATTTTTACAAGTGCTTTTCCATTTTCATTTTGTTCTGAGCTCCACAAATTACGTAGCTAGTCCTGCTGACCGGGAAAGCATGCTATCCCTGAGGTCCTGATTGGGAAGAACCTAGACGCAATTGAGAATCCATATCTTTGCGAGTTACTTTTGGGAACGTGAACTTGAAGAACATTCGATTGCCCAAAAGACTTCCTGTGGAGAAATGCAGAAGGAGCTTCCCGGGGACATCGAGGCTGTTCCTTCTATCACTGAGCCGCAAACCTGCAATTGGGAGGAGTTTTTTTTTCACATTATATTTTTATAACAAAGGGAGAAGTTTTTTCATTTTTTGGTTTTAGCGGGGTTTTTTTGTTTTTTTTTTTTAGCAAAGATGGTGGTTTGTGATACAGATATAATACTTGGTTCAGACACAGCACTTGCAGACCCACAGCTGTGGTGTATTATGTCTGACACCCTTTAGCAGTGTGGATCCCTGGAGATACTTGCATCACCCCAAGGTTCCCATCCAGCACAGGCTTGCCCTTGACAGGGAACTTCCTTTGATTAAGTTGGCAGCCTAGTGGAGTCTCACAGGAGACACTCTTGAGTGCCTTCTCCCAGTACTTCCTTTACCAGGTTCCCAGAGTAGATCTCCCTCAATTCTACTTGCAGACGTTAGCCCTGACTTCTCACTGCTGGCTTCTCACTGGCTGATTCATGGTCCAGCAACTGATGCTCCTATAGAGAACTTTAGTGTATTCAAGGCACCAGAGAAGCCATTGATTCTTATGATACATCTCTGGGGTTAGATATGGATGTATTATTGTCCCACTTTACAGATGGAGATTATACATGTAAAATTATTTACCAGAAAATCAATTGTCTTCAGAATGTTGATACAAGCTGAATCTCCTGACATCAATACAGTGCTCTTTTCCCAGTATAAAGCAACTGGAGAGGCAATGAATTTGGTCCTTATTGTCTATATCTGGAGCTCCTGTTATAGTCCTAGGCACATAATAGGTGTTCAATAAATGCTTTTTTGGATGAATGAGCTGATGAATAAGCCATAAGGAGACATTTACTCTTAGAGAAGTTTCACATGCTCATCTGCTAAGAAAAAATTCTTCTCCCCCCCGGAGGGGGTGGGTTGGAGAGGGGTTATACTAGCCTAGGATGGAGAGATGTTTTCCAGTCTGAAGTCAAGTAAACAGAGCAAATGAATCTCATGGTCCACCTCTCCACTGTTTCATGGTATTTTGATTTCTTGCAGAGTCACTTTGTAGCGTGTATGACGGCCATCTTAAACCAGATGGGCGACCAGCACTATTCCTTCTATATTGAGACCTTCCAGACCAGCTCTGAACTTGTGGTGAGTCTACAGAATGCTTTGGGGCAGTGTCGGGAGACACGCTGTGCTCTTTAGATTCTTGAGAGTTTAAGGCAAGAAGATCTTCTCATGAGCCTTACGTGTGTGGGGGGTCTAAGTTTGCAGAAATATTCGTGTGCTTCCCTGTTTCTCACTCCCATTTAGGTTTGTATATATCACTCCTGAAATACATCTTCAGTCCATGTCAGATGTGAGCCCTGAGTGTCTAGTCTAAAGGACTTGAAACCATATTTGTTGATGAATCATAGACATTTTGAGGCTTAAGAGCCTGAGTGTTGGAGTCACACGGCCGTGGGTTTGAATCCAGGATTCGTCCCTGGCTAGCTGCACCTGTGGGCTACTTAACCTTTCTTGAGCCTCAGTCTGCCCATCTGTAAAGTGGGGATGGTCTCATTTATGTCGCAGCATTGTGAGGGGATTGAATGAGCGCACAGGGGCTGTTGCTCTGCAGGAGTCCAGCAAAAGGCGGCCACTACTGCATTATAGTAACACACGCATGGGGAAGCCTGGCCCCTGAGCCCTCTCCTCTCTGGCCTCTCAGGACCCCTCTGCTGCAGGGCCGTCTGCTGCGGCGGGTGGCTGGTGGCTACGCCTCTGCCGCAGACGGCGTCATCCGGGGAAAGCCCGGCAGAAGCCGCCCCAGAGCGCGGCGGTCACCGTGCCCTCAGTGTGGGACCTTTGTCGCCGCCAGATGCGGGGGCCCGCTGCCAGGGGCTCATTTTACCTCTCCTTGAAGGACACAAGGGGACCAGAACTGTGCCAAGCTCACAGAGCGGAGAACCAGCAGGAGACTCATGTCCTGCCCTTTCAGCCATTTAGCTTTGAGGACTCCTCGCTGGAGTGAGCTTGGCAAGAAAGGGAACCTCTTTCTGATTATACAAAGATTAAAAAAAAAAAAAAGGAAATCTAAATAACCTAAGACTTTCTCCCTCCTCAGTGTCATGGGACATGGAAATAGAGAGACTGGATGCCTCGGTTTTGATCCTCAGTGGAAGAAAGGCTAGACAGGATGGTAGGAAACAGAGGGCTATGTATTGAATTGTACACCTCTCAAGCGCTCCTCTAGCAGCATGGCAGAGGTGTTAGCCGTCATGTTTTACAAGTCTCCAGTCTGCTTGTTCGAGGTCACACAGCAGTATATGGCAGAGGGAGGATCTGAACCTCTGTTCCAGTCCTTACACTATGCTACGTAAGGAAGTGTTAGTTGCTCAGCCACGTCCGACTCTTTGCGATCCCATGGACTGTAGCCTGCTCCTCTGTCGATGGGATTTTCTAGGCAAGAATACTGGAGTGGATTGCCATTTCCTTTTCCAGGGGAATCTTTGTGACCTAGGGACAAAACCCAGGCCTTCCACATTGCAGGTAGAGTCGTTACCATCTTTCCAACCACAGTGTAGGAAAGCCTACACTTCCCATCTGTGAGGCAGAGGTCTTCTCCATTTCCACAGGAAGGGACTGTGCCTGTGGCGACATCCACAGCTCCCCAGGTGATCCCGAGGATGAACAATCATACTCCCCACCGTCATCCTGAGCATCTAGTGAACACTCACAGTAGGCTGGGCTCTGTGTGCACGTACTCAGCCCTTTGACGCAGATGTTATCCCCATTCTGCTGAGGTGGAAACTGGGACTTCAGTCTCTGAGGTAAATTTCCCTAGAAATTGCTGGAAAGGAACCAATCTCATTTCCAGAATTTTACAGTTGAGCTTAAGCAGTGATTTTCAAACTATATTTCTCCCAACCTCACTGTCTTCTACCATAAACACACACACACATACATACATGCATACTTCAACCAGAGCTGTTTCTACTTTTATCTGTTTTATACATTAGGTTCCAAGTAAGATTTCTCCAGACAAAGAACTCTGCTGTTAAAGTAATTTGAAAACCACTGGCTTAAGGAAAGAGCTCTGAATAGGTTTCCTATGGATTTTAAACTTTTCCTATAGCAAATGGGTGGCTCAGCAGTAAAGAATTAACCTCAAATGCAGGAGATGTGGGAGATGCCAGGTCGATCCTTGGGTTGGGAAGATTCCCTGGAGAAGGAAGTGGCAATCCACTCCAGCATTCATGCCAGGAAAATCCCATGGACAGAAGAGCCTGGCAGGCTACTGTCCATGGGTCACAGAGTCGGACATGACTGAGCGATTGAGCAGACACACACAAAGCGGATGGATGGGGTAACCGCATTTCCTCCTAGTGTCAGCGGTTCTTGTCTTTGCTGTCTGGATTTGTCTTGAATTTGTGTTCTCCAAAGGTAGAAAACAAAGCCTGGTGGGGCGTGTTGAGGTCCAGTCTGAGCCTCTTCAAAGGAGAGGGAGAGAGGCCTTGTCTTGTCTCCTCGAGCTTGCTCACGCACGCGCCTGTGATGTGTGAACTAGCTGTGCTTATAGTACAGCAGTTAGGGAATAGTTTTTAATAATAGTTTGTTTGCTCCATGACCTGAGATGCATTCATAAATGTAGATTATTTCCTCCTCAAATACATATTTGGCAAGATGATTATAAAATTGCCATAGCACTGAATACATTTACTCCTTTACTCCCAAAGACAGAATTTACTCCCAAAGACAGAATTAACAGTGCTTTATTTTGAGACCATTTTCACATTCCACATTCATGTTCCACTTATATCTGTGAAGCGGTCTCCTGGTAATCAACTGTAAGATTTCATTTGAAAATCCACCTCTATTGGTTTCATTGGGTTTACATAATGAAAGACTATGCCCTTTCCTTTTCTGCACCTCCAAAAAACAAAAAAGAAAAACTTGAACAGCTCACAAGATCTAGGTCCTTCCGGTCATTTCCGATAAAACAAGATGACAGGTGTGTTTTGCTTTACTACTGTAGGACTTCCTGATGGAGACGTTCATCATGTTCAAGGACCTCATTGGGAAAAATGTGTACCCAGTGGACTGGATGGCCATGAGCATGGTTCAGAACAGGTGAGCGACCCCCTGCTTCCGGAGAGCCCTGTCATCTCAGCACTCCCGTTAACACTGCACTGAGTGAGACAGGAGGTGGAGAGAGTTTCTCCCCGGCGAAAATAAACTGAAGTGCAGCAGATCCTTTCTTTCTGCATTGAAACCCCAGGGAACTGCTCACCAGTCTTGAGCTATTTATTCATTGTTCTTCATTCCTTTCTAAACACTGAACTGGCTACTCCCTACCTTCCCCATCCTTCTAATACTAGTTAAAAGATACTTTGTCTACAACACCTTCTCTAACCTTGAGACAGGAGAGCTTAAAATCAGCCTTATTAAAATTGTACTATATTAAATTTATTCAAAACCATAAAATATATTCTGTGACATATGATAGGAGAAGTTTAGGAAGCACTGGATTAAGCAGCTTTGAATAGCTTTCTGTACTATAGGACTTCTCAGAGCCTTTATGCTAATACATTCTCTAAGAGGAAGATGCTAATGGGATGCTATGGGATTCTCTAATCATTTCAGATTTACTTGCCCATTGAATCATTTGGTGTGCATATATTTATGTCTCCCTGTGTATATATAGTACTTATTAATGTCTCATAGAATACAAGAGTAACCCAAGATTAACTCAGATCCCACATAGTCCAGCACAATAAACAAGAGTAACTGAGCAATTTCCATCTTTAATGCTTTCTCTAAAATAGTATTATTTCATCAAAATGAAGTTCAAGTCTCAGCACTCAGCAATATCATCTAATATTCCCTTTTTCCGTTCTCCTGTTTCTCGGTATCTCCCCTATCTCATGGTTTATCCAAGTCTCTCTCACAACTTTATTCTCAGTTCCTACCCACAAACTCTTTTAAAACTGGGGTCCTCTAGGCTTCTCTGTTTCCTTTTGCTCTCACTTTCCTTTGGCTTCTTACATTTGTTTTAGGGGCTTCCCATGGAAAGGCGTCCCAGGTATCTCAGTGGTAAAGAATCTGCCCGCCAATGCAGGAGACGCAGGAGAGGCGGGTTTAATCCCCAGGTCGGAAAGATCCCCTGGAGGAGGAAATGGCAGCCCATGACAGTATTCTTTCCTGGGAAGTCTCATGGACAGAGGAGCCTGGTGGCTACAGTCCATGTGGTTGCCAAGAATCAGACATGACTGAGTGTCTGAGCGTGCACACATGATCCCCACGGGGACCCTTCACTCGACACTGGCAAGAAGTTTTGTCTCTCTCTACCTGTTGCTATTGCTGTGTGTCCCAAGGGCCAAGAATTGGCTGGCAAAGACAGAGATGTCCTGAGAGGGTGGAAGAAGAGCAGATGTGGAAGAAGCAAAGGCAGAAATCTCTTTAGTGGGAAGCAACGAGGAAAGAATATAAACAGTAATAATTTTGTCACTAGATACAAATTTGAAATTTGTAATCTTGAAATTTCTATCTCATGTTTGCCCATGACCTTACTCCAGTCCTAGACGGCTTCTACCACTTACTATTCTGACCCCTGCAAACCTGCTCTTCTGTTACTTGGATGCCTATGTGCCTAGCAAAGTGACTCTGCAGACACACTTGCTCTTAGGGCCAGCTTTAGGGGCTGGTGCAGGGGAGGAGAGGTTTGTCAAGGCAGAAAGAGATAAATGTTTGCATCGGTGTTTGCGCTGGGAAGAGGAAAGTCAGCCCAGCAATAAAAATGTCAAAATTCTTAGCCTGGGCTTATGTTGCACTGATTCTCCCTGTTCACATCACTCAGGTGGAAGTCTGGCTTTTACAATGCTTAAGGCATTGGTGGGAATTAGGCCCGGCCACATTAGAGATGAGAGGCAGATCTCTCCCTAGCTCTATGTCAGGGTTAGCTTCCTGAGCATACAACCTGTGTAGCTGCAGAGGACCCTACACGCTGAAGGGCCCTGCTGTCACCATCTTGAATTCTTCATACTTTTGAGCTAGGAGACTTGCATTTTCACTCTGCCCTGAGCTCAACAAACGATGCAGCTGATGGTACCACACGTCAGTGTCCATCTAGTCATCTGTGTTTGCAAGAATCCAGCTCCCAAGCTGTGTTTGGTCCCTTCACTCTTTGCCAGTTGGTCAGTAATGTCTTGGGGTTTTGCCAGATTTCATGAAGCATCCAGGTGAGTCATCTTCAACTCACCCTACATTTCAGAGACACTCAACTGTTCACGTAGCATACTGTTTCATGCTTCCTATGACTTTGCATAAACTATGACTCTCCCCCTTTGTAGATGAAACTCAACACAAAAGCAACCTAAAAATTCTTGTCCGTGTAATTTCTCCTTTGTGGAGCCTTCTGGGATGCCTGTATGGTAGGAGAGCATGTTCCTCCTCTTTGTTTACACACAAACCCACATTAGTACTTACCTCCGTACCATCATTGTCTCTTGCTGTGACTGTTCTTCCACTAGAGAATGGCTTCCTGAAGGCAAGAGCTAGGTCCAGTTTATCTCTGCATTTCCAGCTCTTGGCATGGAACCTGGCATTCATAAACATGTATATAATAAACTGTTTTTTGTACTTTGTAATAAGCTCTGTATATCCAATGGGTATTTATTTTTTAAGTTTTCAAAAAATATTTTAATTGTATTGGAGTATAGTTGATTTACAATGCTGTACTAATTTCAGGTGTATAACAAGGTGATTCAGTCATATACTTATATATATTAATTTTGGTTTAGATTCTTTTCTCATATGGGTTATCACAAAATACTGTGTAGAGTTCCCTGTGCTACACAATAGGTCCTTGTTGATTGTTTGTCTTATACATGGTTGCTTGTACGTGTGTTTATCCCAGACTCCTGATTTATCCCTCACCAGTGCGTTTCCTCTTTGGTAACAATGGGTACTTATTGATTAGGATTTTTTTAAAGATATGCAATTCAAATTTGCCAAACAGAAAGAGAATTTATGGGCTCAGGCAATTTAAAGAGCCCAGGGTTACGGCTGCGGGCACGGATATATCTAGGTACTCAAACAGTGTTGCAGGGAATCTGTATCCCTATCTCTGCTCTTCTCTCTATTGGCTTCATTCTAAGGCAGATGCTCTCTTTGCAGTAGAAACCTGACTGCAGAAATACGTCTTGTTGGATTAGCAGCCCCAGTAGAAGGAAAAAGCTTTTCCTTCAAGAGGTACAGCAAAATTCCCAGAATAATTTTTCAAAGATCTGGCTCAAACTACGTCCCAATCCATAAAACTCTGTGGCCAATGAAATGAAATATGCTGTTTCATCAGCTTGGTTCATATGACCCACCTTTGGAAGTGGGGAGTCTATAGTTAGTTTTATCCAAACTACCAAGTCTGGGAGCAAAGGGGAAGGCTGGGGGAATAATTCTTCAAAGGAAAGTCTGAGAGTTATTACCAGAAGTGGGTGATGAGCAGACAAACAAGGGCACAGACATCCACAACTGGTACAGGGTCAGGGGGGTGGACGCCCAGAGAGGCGGGGCCCTCCTGATCGGGCAGCCTCCCCTTCTAGCTGCCAACGGTCATCCCAGAGGAAACACGTAGAAGTGCTTTGCAGGAACATTCCTATCTGAAATCCCAGCCAGCCACAGACTTTAGTCTTTAGGGGAGACAGGACTCTAGAGGCAATACAATAGTTCTTACTTCTTTAAACCTGAAAAATTAGAATATAGTATTCTACGGGACCTAGGGTCTTGCAGGTGGCGCAGTGGTAAAGAATCCACCTGCCAATGCAGGAGATGGAGGAGACTCAGGTTCATTTCCTGGGTTGGGAAGATTGCCTGGAGAAGGAAATGGCAACTCACTCCAGATTTCTTTTCTAGAGAATCTCATGGACAGAGGAACCTGGTGGGCTACACCCCATAGGGTCCCAAAGAATCAGATACAACTGAGCACACACACATGCTTGTAGATAATACCATTCAGGGTGCTTGTCACCATTTTTTGGTGATCCAATTGAAGAGACAGACTAATCAAGTAATCTTATAAATAATGTAAAATTGTGGCGAGGTTATATGAGAGGTACTTTATTAAGAGATCTACGATCTAGGTCTGTGCTCTGAGAGATGAAAAGCAAGTGTTGGGATGGGAGTTGGGGGAAGAGAGTGTCAAGCCAGCCAGAGCATGCTGAGCCAAGTGGAGCATGTGCGAATATCCTGATTGAGCAGCTGAGCAGAAGAGCAGGCCGGGAACCTAAGAAACTGGAGCGGTCCACTAAATAGAAACATTTGTTTCTCTGAAGGATTCCCTGGGTACTTAAATTCCTACATTTGAGATTAGGTTTGGCACATATTCACTATGATGTGTCAAACAGATAGTGTGAACCTGCTATAAAGCCCAGGAAACTCAGCTCAGCGCTCTGTGATGACCTAGAGGGATATGATGGGGGGAGGGGTGGGGGGAGGGCCAAGAGGGAGAGGATATATGTCTACATATATCTGATTGACTTCATTGTTCAGCAGAGCATTATAAAGCAATTATCAGTTCAGTCCCTTAGTCGTGTCTGACTCTTCGCGACAACCATAGACCACAGCACGCCAGGCCTCCCTGTCCATCACCAACTCCTGGAGTCTACTCAAACTCATCTCCATTGAGCTGGTGATGCCATCCAACCATCTCATCCTGTGTTGTCCTCTTCTCCTCCTGCCTTCAATCTTTCCCAGCATCGGGATCTTTTCTAATGAGTCAGTTCTTTGCATCAGGTGGCCAAAGTATTGGAGTTTCAGCTTCACCATCAGTCCTTCCAATGAACACCCAGGACTGATCTCCTTTAGGATGGACTGGTTGGATCTCCTTGCAGTCCAAGGGACTCTCAAGAGTCTTCTCCAACACCACAGTTCAAAAGCATCAATTTTTCTGCTCTCAGCTTTCTTTGTAGTCCAACTCTCACATCCATACATGACCACTGGAAAAACCATAACCTTGACGAGACGACCTTTGTTGGCAAAGAAATGAAGCAATTATACTCCAATTAAATAAATAAATAAATAAAATAAGTTGAATTCAAACATACAGCCTGGGTTTCAGACTTAGTTCTGCCACCTTCTCTTTCCCGCGAAGTCATTTAATCTCTTGGCATCTCAGTTTTCTGATCTGCCAAAGGGGGACAATTATAATATCCTTTTCATGGTATTTGTGTGTGTGTGTGTGAGGATAGACTAGTCACTCCTTAGGTCACTGCTGGTATCTGGCAAGAATTCAGGGAATGGGAGCGTTGCCGTCTCCAGGCGCAGACGACGAGTGCAGCCTTGGACTAGAGGAGCATGTGCCTCTTGTCAGCCGGAACAGACGACCATTTTTCTCTTGCAGGCACATAACTCAGCTTGTAGACTTCCTTCATCTTCTGACTACAGTGATCCCTCCCATTGACAGAGCACTTGAAATTTTTTCACAGTTTTTGCATTTTGTGTGGTGTTATAATGGTTAACATGTGTCACACACCTAGATTGTATACCTAGATGTATTACACTCCCATTGTGAATATTTTAGATGCATTAACTCATTTAATCTTTGCAACAACTTTATGATATGATAACATGTTGTAACCCACATTTCATACATGAGGAAACTGGAACACAGAGTAAGTGTTGTCAGCGCTGTAGTGCTTAGTGTTGTGTTACTAACGAAGACCAGCAAAACCAGGCGATGCATCTGTGTTCTTTTTTTTTCCCGTTGCTTACGTCTTTATTGTATTTTTATAAATTATGAAAATATGATATATCTACAGGAGACTTGGAAAATAAAGAACAAACTTACGTTCAGTTCTATTACATATTACAATTATTTTTAAGTAGATAAATTAAGAATTTTAGTTGGAGTTTTAATATCAAACTCTTAAAACTGAATGTAGAGATAAGTGGAAGGATATAGTAGACCTGAAATATTGTTGTTTTTTTTTAAAGGGAATTAGCATGTGATACAGTATTATTAGCTAAGGTACAGATTGTGTTCAGATTTCACAAAATTTTATGTTAGTGTCCATTATTTATTTTTATACCTTATTCAAGATACCATATTGTATTTAACTGCACTGAGCAGCTTTAGCTGCTTGCAAGAAATTCTGGTAAATTCTCTTTTCATTTTTATTGCATTACAAATATTTTCTAATTTTCCTTGTTGTGGCTTCTTAGATATACCCGTCGTTTACAAGTAGACATTTAGTTTCCAAATACATGAGTTTTTAAAGTACTTTTGATATTAATTTCTCATTTCAATATTAATTTCTCATTTAAGAGCCCATGATCTTAGTCTCCACTGCTTTATCCTGTGAAATAGGCTTGTGTTATGAAGTGCATTCTAAGGATGTGCGAACTGCTTATTTATTGGCTCAGGTAACTTAGAGGCCCAAAGAGGTGACTTGTCCAAGGTCATACAGCTAGTTAGTGGAAGATTTCAACATAAATTGGGCAAATGGAACATATACCATGGTGTAATCCAGATCAGTATTTCCCAGAATGTCATTTTTTCTTCTCTAAAAATATGCAGCCTAAGCCCATCCTTTCATATGGCCAAGGCACACTTCATGTGTTGATTGCCCTGTATGTTACAATATCTTCTTTTCTTTCCTTCTTCCTTCCTTTCTCCTTCCCTCCCTCCCTCCTTCTCTTTCTTCCTTCCTTCCTCCTTTGCTTCCTTCCTTTCTTCCCTATGGAAAGCGACTAACGTAGCTCAGTTGTGTCCAACTCTTTGCAAGCCCATAGACTGTAGCCCGCCAGGTTCCTCTGTCCATGGGATTCTCCAGGCAAGAACACTGGAGTGGGTTGCCATACCCTTCTCGAGGGGATCTTCCTGACCCAGAAATCAAATTCTGGTCTCCTTCATTGCAGGCAGATTCTCTACCATCTGAGCCACCAGGGAAACTGCTTCCTTTCTTTCTTCCCTATTACTTGTATATTTTTATGATTTTCTGCTTTTCTAATTTCCCTGTTGTTGCTTAATATGTATGTATGTGTTAGTCATTTATTATTTATCTGCCTGTTGGAGGAGGGAATGGAGTTTTCCAGATCTGAATGTCTCCTCCACGCTGTCCTGCTTGTGTATGCAGACAGAGTGACATGCCTACTGCAAGAAATGCCTCCTGTTAGAGCATTTTTCTTTTTGGTAGGATGCAGCGTTCAGTAAGATCTGATGTATGTGGCATGGTTCATTTTAAAATGACCAAGTTCTTTGCAATATTGTAAATGAACAAAATATGCCTCGGGACCCCTTTCCCCCTCCAGTATCTGCACTTTGATCTGGAAATCCAGCCTTTGGGGTGAGGGTGAGGGGTGGTGGTTGGGGATTCAGACAGAGCCCTGAAGCTTCTCTAAATGGAGTCCATCAGCACAAACACACTGAGTGTCCTGGGCATCAGCGTCTAGCGGGTGGACAGGCCCGTCCACGCCGTGGTGCCAGCAGGCAGGGTGCTTACAGTCTTGCTGGTGAGACAGTAAGTATGCCCATGAAAGTATGACCAAATGCTGCAGCTGCTGCGTGAGTTCAGAGCACAGGGAGGGCCTAGAGAAGCCAGGATTTAGGACTGCCCAGGTTCAAATCCCGCCTCCTCCGTTTATCAGTTACATCACCTCAGGTAAAGTTACTTAATCACTCTGGACTCACTGTACAGTGGGATAATAATAAGACCTATCACAAATGATTTTTGTGAGGATCAAAATGAAATAATATGTATAAAGTAGTCAGAATAGTGTTTGGCATATAACAAGCATTTCGTAAGCGTTAGCTATTATTTTAGCTCTCACAACCCTGTGATCTGGGAATATCCACCGTATTTCACAAAAGAGACACACCTGGACTGGCTCTCATCTGCCTTGCCAGTGGCGTCTTTTGCAGTCTAATATCATCTCCAGCATACACTGGGCACACGGTGGGGTCACAGTAGCTGACCCTAGAGAGTGGAGCATGTGGCCACTCCTGTCAGTTTGTTAAGTCATTGACACCCACTCTCCCTTTCTCCTACCATCATTAATTTTTGCCACCTACTTCCTTTTTGTAGATTCCACCTACTCCAAAACCTGTCTCCCAGAAGGAGGCTTCTCCATGAGTTTTTTAGTCAGCACAGCACATCTAATCCTCACACTCACCTGGGCCACCGGCTTCCAGTCCCAGGAGACTGCTGCACTCCCAATTAGAATCCAGACGCCATCGAGGGGCACTTGGAGTGGGCCATGCCCTGACCATGAACTGGACCCTCTGATGCCCTCTACCTTCTCAGTTCCACGATGCCCAGGACACTCATATATCCTCAATATATTTGTGTTGATTCAGTCCATTTAGAGAGGCTTTAGGGATGTGTCTAAATCCCCAACCCCCACCCCTCACCCCCACCCCACATGTTTAATTCCTAGATCGAAGTGTAGATGGAGGAGGGGGAAAAGAGGTTCCTGGGCACTTTTTGTTCCTGTACAATATTGAGAAGAACTTGTGTGTTGTGCAAGAAGCCATATAAAGGCTCTGGGAAAATGGCTTTCTCACTGCTACTAGGGGAAGAAGAAGGACTCCCTTTTCCTGGCCAGCTCTTTTATCTCCATCTTCAAATTTTAACCAGTAGAATCAATTCCATCCCATGAACCACAGCACCAAGGGGAATGGGAGTCAGGGTGGCCCCTCTCAGCTGCGGGCATTCTCACTGGAAAGGGCACATCCCCCTCCAGTTCCCTCTTTCATTCACATCGTACGACCAGTGTGCGTGGGCTGGTTGTCACGTTGGAGTGTTCTCATTCCCAGGTCCTCCTGCCTCCGAGCTGCAAGGCGGCTGGGCAGCTCAGGATAAAGACAACAGTACAACTGGAGCTTATTAAGGACCCATATGCACTGAGGCCCTGGGCCACTGCATATCATTGCATCTTCACACGTGGCTCATCACACAGAAGGGGCGGCTGAGGGTCCCAGAGGGGAAGCAACCTGCTCAAGGCCACAGCCTGGAAGAGCAGCAGAGTGCGAGTGTGTCCCCAGGCAGGCTTTGCTCAGCTCCTGCAGGAGTCTGCATGCACCTTCCATAACTGCATCCTGTCCAAGGACTAATGCATGTGGGGCACAGGTTTATTCAGGAGATGAGACCCACAGGGACTCGCAGTTGTCTCCAGGAATGAGGCTTGTTCTGATCCATGGAGGGAAGTAGGAAGCTGGGAACCTGGGCCAGGAGCTACACAGAGGCTTGGTGTGGAGCCGTTTTCAGCATACCAGCCTCGCGTTTGGCTCGCTTTCTGCCAGCTTCTTCCTACTCGCAGCAGCTGGCTTCTCTGGTATATGGCTTCTGTTGCCTCACAGAGTCACCTGTTCGTGGCTTCTACTCAGGCCAGGGTCCATTGCATTCTCCCTGGTTGCTCTGCTTTTGAACTGCTGAAAAGGATTTGATTGACTACTAGCCAGGCTAGGGTGCCCTCACTGTACGCATATGATCACCCATGGGCTTCTAGCCAGCCTGTGGAAGACTTGCCTGAGTCAAGTGTTGGTTCTGGGCCCAGGCAGCTGTGGGCAGAGCAGCAGGATGATGAAGACTAAGTGGGAGAGGGCTCCTTTGTGGGCGCAAGAGGAAGCATGCCCAGTGCTGAGAGACCATGCAGGCTGGCCTTCAAGGGAGCCAGAATATCTTTATGGTTAACTGCAGATACTTTAAAGAAAGGCAAGCCTGAGACTGGGTGGACTCCAGTGCTTATTGGCTGTGTGAATGTAGGGGAAATTTTTGATATTTCCAGGGCTTAGTTTCCTCTCCTGTTAAATAGGTGCCACCATAACACCTACTTCAGTTTGTAGGATTAAATGAAACAATGTCTGTAGAGCACCTGGCATAGGATATACACATGAAAACTACAATTCCGCCATCATTGTCATTATTAATGAGCTGAGCTCACAGCTTGGATCGAACAGAATTACAGAGATTTCTTGGTAGACCAAATAGCACGGTGGTTAAATACTGAGATTCTGAAGGCAGCTTCAGTTCAGTCACTCAGTCATGTCCAACTCTTTGTGACCCCATGGACTACAGCATATCAGGCCTACCTGTCCTTCACCAACTCCTAGAGTTTACTCAAAATCATGTCCATTGAGTCGATGATGCCATCCAACCATCTCATCCTCTGTCATCCCCTTCTCCTCCTACATTCAATCTTTCCCAGCATTAAGGTCTTTTCATATGAGTCAGTTTTTCACATCAGGTGACCAAAGTATTGGAGTTTCAGCTTCAACAACAGTCCTTTCAATGAATTTTCAGGACTGATTTGCTTTAGGATGGACTGGCTAGATCTCCTTGCAGTCCAAGGGACTCTTTAAGAGTCTCCTCCAACACCACAGTTCAAAAGCATCAATTCTTCGGCACTCAGTTTTCTTTATGGTCCAACTCTCACATCCATACATGACTACTGGAAAAACCAGAGCCTTGACTAGATGGACCTTTGTTGGCAAAATAATCTCTGCTTTTTAATATGCTGTCTTGGTTGGTTATAGCTTTTGTTCCAAGGAATAAGCGCCTTAATTTCATGGCTGCAGTCATCATCTCCAGTAATTTTGGAGCCCCCCAAAATAAAGTTTCTCACTGTTTCCACTGTTTCCCCATCTATTTGCCATGAAGTGATGGGACCAGATGCCATGATCTATGTTTTCTGAACGTTGAGCTTTAAGCCAACTTTTTCACTCTCCTCTTTCACTTTCATCAGGAATCTCTTTAGTTCTTCTTCACTTTCTGTCATAAGAGTGGTGTCATCTGCATATCTGTGGTTATTGATATTTCTCCTGGCAATCTTGATTCCAGCTTGTGCTTCATCCAGCCCAGTGTTTCTCATGATGTACTCTGCATAGAAGTTAAATAAGCAAGGTGACAATATACAGCCTTGACGTACTCCTTTCCCCATTTGGAACCAGTCTGTTGTTCCATGTCTAGTTCTAACAGTTGCTTCCTGACCTGCATACAGGTTTCTCAAGAGGCAGGTTAGATGGTCTGGCCTTTCCCATATCTTTAAGAATTTCCCACAGTTTGTTGAGATCCCCACAGTCAAAGGCTTTGGCATAGTCAATAAATTAGAAATAAATATTTTTCTAGAACTCTTTTGCTTTTTCAATAATCCAGCAGATGTTGGCAATTTGATCTCTGGTTCCTCTGCCTTTTCTAAATCCAGCTTGAACATCTGGAATTTCATGATTCTCATACTGTTGAAGCCTGGCTTGGAGAATTTTGAGTATTATTTTATTAGTGTGTGAGATGAGCGCAAATCTGTGGTAGTTTGAACATTCTTCGGCATTGCCTTTCTTTGGGATTGGAATGAAAACTGACCTTTTCCAGTCCTGTGGCCACTGCTGAGTTCTCCAAATTTGCAGGCATATTGAGTGCGGCACTTTCACAACATTGTCTTTTAGGATTTGAAATAGCTCAGCTGGAATTCCATCACCTCCACTAGCTTTGTTCATAGTGACGCTTCCTAAGGCCCACTTGACTTCACATTCCAGGATGTCTGACTCTAGGTGAGTGATCACAGCATCGTGCTTATCTGGGTCATGAAGATCTTTTTCGTACATCCTTCTGTGTATTCTTGCCACCTCTTCTTAATATCTTCTGCTTCTGTTAGGTCCATACCATTTCTGTCCTTTATTGTGCCCATCTTTGCATGAAATGTTCCCTTGGTATCTCTAATTTTCTTGAAGAGATCTCTAGTCTTTCCTAGTCTATTGTTTTCCTCTATTTCTTTGCACTGATCACTGAAGAAGGCTTTCTTATCCCTCCTTGCTATTCTTTGGAACTCTGCATTCAGATGGGAATATCTTTCCTTTTCTCCTTTGCTTTTCACGTCTCTTCTTTTCACAGCTATTTGTAAGGCCTCTTCAGACACCCATTTTACTTTTTTTCATTTCTTTTTCTTAGGGATGGTCTTGATCCCTGTCTCCTGTACAGTGTCACTAACCTCTGTCCATAGTTCATCAGGCATTCTGTCTGGCAGATCTAATCCCTTGAATCTATTTCTTACTTTCACTGTATAAATCGTAAGGGATTTGATTTAGGTCATACCTGAATGGTCTAATGGTTTTCCCTACTTTCTTCCATTTAAGTCTGAATTTGACAATAAAGAGTTCATGATCTGAGCCACAGTCAGCTCCTGGTCTTGTTTTTGCTGACTGTATAGATCTTTTCTACCTTTGGCTGCAAAGAATATAATCAGCCTGATTTTGGTGTTGACCATCTGGTGATGTCCATGTGTAGTCTTCTCTTGTGTTGTTGGAAGAGGATGTTTACCAGTGCGTTCTCTTGGCAAAACTGTATTAGCCTTTCCCTTACATTTGTTTAAATCCTAGTTTTACATGTATTGGCAGAGTTCTTGGGAAAGTTAACTAAATTCATGTCTCTAAAATGAAAATGATTATCTAACTCAGAGAGCTAATGTGAGAATTTAAAAAAAAAAAATCAGGAAAGAATCCACGCAGAGTACTTAGTGCAGAGCCTGGTGCTTGTTGGTGACTGTGACTATGGTTATCATCAACTTTTTTAGAGCCTGTTAAGCATCTCAGATGAAATGCAGGAAATATTGGGTTGATATTTGACTATGAACTTTTTGTTTGCAACAATTCATTTTTTTAAAGTCACAGAAAGAGTTGAGTGTGTTTTCATTACAACCACTTCAACAAATTAATGCTTAGACTCTAAGCACAATTAGTTTTTTAGAGAATACAAAAGACATGCTTTTCCAAACCCATATATGGGAAATCAAAGTCAAGTGATATTCTGATTTCCAAAGGATGGCTGCAGAAGAATCCAGAGAGAGGGAGGAGCCTTGCTTTACTATCTCTCAGCACCTATCTGCCACTAGTCCCCACCATCTGCACAGGGGGCTAATTAATTCCTGGTTATTGGACTGGCCTTTGCGAGGCAGAGACAGATTTAGGTTGACAACTGTTACTGAAACTACTGATAGTTTTATTGCTGCTGCAAATGTGTAAAACCCCTCATCTTGGTATCATATTAGACAATCTGAGATGTTTATACATAATATGACAGCCACTCAATGCATTTCCATCTGGGGAATCAGATACTAATCTTTAAGGTGAAAACATAAGTGTTTTTGCAAAGGCATACTAGCAAATGACAGAATAATAAAGCCGAAGAGATTTCACTTTGGCAGCCTGATGGTGTAGAGGATTTTTATTTCTTGTCTTTACACAGTCCTCCTGGCTGCACCTTGTCCTCCGACTGTCCATTCTGCTGTCAGGGGTCCCTGCCAGTAGAAGAAAAATGAGGTCATCCAGAGGGGTCTGGGTGGCCATAGTTAGCGTGTTGCTTTTGTCACCCTGTGGCAGGCACTCTGCTCAGCACTGACTGCACGTTTGCCTTTATGCCCTGCAGGAACCCTGTGATAGGGGTCGCACTGCACTGTGTTCCAAGCAAGGACACTTAAATGTCAAGCATGATATTAGCATGTCCCAAATCCACAGTGCTGAGAAGTACCAAAGCTAGAAATCACATCCAATTTTGTGTGTGCACGTGTGTGTACAAATCTTGTGATTCTGATACCAGGATGCATTACCTCCTTTGTTCAGCGACCATTTAGTGTTTCATGAACACCCGGCCAGGCTTCCTTACACGCAATGCCTGTGTGTTGACAGCGCCCTTCCCACACTCATGGCCCACCCAAAATATATCTGCCGCTTAGATGGGCATTTCCTGTGCATCCCGAGAGCTCCCTTTTCCCTTCATTCCCTGGGCTTTCTCTGACTATAGGAGAGTGCTCAGCCCTCCAGCAGGGTAGACCAGAAGTGCCAGGGACATGAAGTCTCTAGGAGCATCTTTCAACCAGTGATGGGCTGGCATTGATAGGGAAACAGCCCAGGATAATTCTCATGTTCCAGTATGTTCAATACAGTCTCTCAGAAGCTCCCAAGCAAAACTGAGTCCCAGTTAGTACACAAAGCAATAACCTCTTAATAAACACTTTCTTTTTCTGGCTTCCCTTGGATAACCAATTAGACATTTCCTCTGGACCAGCCACTCAGGAGAGAAATTACTGATGGTCCACTGTTAATCATAAATTATAGACTAGAGTACAGGAAAGGTCTGGACCCTGCCCTCTTAGATTTTGCAAACACACGCACCATGGAGACTTGGCCACAGTGAGGCACGTAGCAGTTGGAAGGTAGCTGCAAAAATCCAGGAGAGAAATGATGGTGGCTTGGTTCAGGTCAGTGGGCAGTGGGTGATGAGAAGTAACTGAATTTAGATTGTTTTTGAAAGTGATGCTAAGAGGTTTTGCTGACAGGTCAAGTGTAGATGAAAGAAAGGAAAGTTGAGGATGCTGAGTCCTCCCCGCCCCTTGAACAATTGGAAGAATGGAGTTGTTAACTAAGATGGGAAGACAACAGAAAGAGGCAGGTAATAGGAGTTGAGCTTTTGACATGTATGTTTGAAATTCCTATTAGCCATCCAAGTGAGAGCATAGAGCTGGGAGCTGGAATGTAAGTTGGAGCTCAGGAGAAAGGCCAGGGATGAAGATATCAAATTTGGGAGTCAGAGGTGTGTAGGTTGGAGGGTAGATGAGATTATGGAGTGGGTCTCTGATTTTAAGACAAGTGCAGTCTAGTGGAGGAGGCAGTCAGTATTGAATCACACAAATAACTTCTCATAGACCGGGATGAAGTCTGGGAAAGGCAGTTGTGCTGACTGTCTTCTGGAGTCCTGAAATATGCAACAGGCCATGTCCTAAAGCCTTTAGAAGGAGGTGGCATTCTACACAGAAGAACACAGCTATACATTCAGAAAACCACTTAAAGCGCAGAGTAACCATGAGAGATGATCTTAGCAAAGAAGGTGGGGGCAGCCGTGGAGGACATTCACTGGCAAAAGAAAGAGCTTGGGCTTACCCTGTGGGCCTTGGGGGACCACTGAAGTGGGTGATCGACAGGATTAGGGATATTCCACAGGCAAGGCACTCTGGAGGTTAACGGGCAAGAGTTAAAGGCTACAAGGGCGGTCAGTATGGGGGAAGGAGAGGAAGAGATGGATGGCAAGACATTCAAGAAGAAACACAATTTGACAACAAGTACAAAAATGTTCAATAAGCATAAGATTTGATCAGCATTACCACTTCCAAGAGAAGGGCCGAGAAGAGGTATGTATGGGAGACACAAGGCACACATAAGAGAGTGGTCATTGAAACACTGTTTACAACAGGAAATGCTGAGAAGCAACATAAAGGTCCATCAGTAAAAGACTGATGAAAGAAACTATGATGCCTCCATACGATAGAATGTTCTTCAGTGATTAAAAGGAATGATATATATCTGAATTCATTGGCATGAAAGCAACACACAATTTATTGTCAAGTAAAAGAGGCTGAGAAGCAGAATTTATCGTTTAACCCCATTTATCAAAATGCTAACTTTAAAATATGGTTTGTGTATATACGTCTAGGGAGACCTTTGAAATTCTTTTCATCAAACTGTCAAGGATGGTTTTCCCTAGATGATAGGATGGCTGGTGTATTGTTTGTTTATTTATTTTATTTGGGGGGAAGCAATTTTTCTTCCTATCTTTCTGGATGACATGAATTTTCTGCCACAAGCTTGTAACAGTTTGAACAAAAGACAATACATATTTTCTAAAGGAAATCAGACGGAGCCAGGTAAACATGGCCCCGGGTCCGCAGTGTGAGCAGGAGTTAATGTCGGTCAGCCGACCTCGTCCTTCGGTCCCTGGTATGCTCCCTGACGGACCTCAGGCTGAAGCCTGGGGGAGGGACGTCTAGGGCAGCGTGCTCAAATGGCCTCGTGACCTTCTCCCTTCTTCCAGGGTCTTCCTGAGAGCTATCAACAAGTTTGCAGAAACCATGAACCAGAAGTTCCTGGAAAACACGAACTTTGAGTTCCAGGTGAGTGTAAGGCCCTGGGCGTGCCTTGGACTGTCCTGGCAGGGCTGCTCTGGCGCCCTGGCTGATGTCCCATCAGACACATCCCAAAACACTCAGGAGCTATGCCTGTGACTGGGGGTTTCTACAGAGCAGTGGGGGCTTGGGGAGGGAGGGAAGTACATAGCGTTTGGAACCCAGTCCTTGATTAAATAGTCATCAACTGAGGAGCATATGCAAATGTGACTGTCTAATGTATCTTGTGCTAAAGAAGAGACTTGCATTCATTCATTGTCAGAGTGGATGCTGCCTTTTAAAAATGTATCACTCTTTTTTTTTTTAACTTTTTTATTCACCAGCACCTAGAAAAGCAGCCATTCTTAGATTCTTAGAAAGATGAAACTCTATGACTTTCTGATACCTCCAGAAATCACTTTTAGCTCACAGACAAGACCTGGGACCTCTGAGAGATTCAGAGGTCCTGGGCAGACAGTGACACATCTGCTCAAGGCCCAGACAAGAAGAACCAGCTCTTCAAAGCCTTGTGGACAAGTCCAGGTTGCTATTTCTGGCTTGAGGTGTGAGAGAGAAGATCCTTAAAGGGAATTCCCCCCTCCAGGGAAGCCCCTGATCCCCAGGATCTCATGAAGCACAAGCTTAGGTAATAGCCAGTGAACTGGGGTAGTGGCTTTTTCTGCCAGCTAGTCTGGAGTGTTCAGTTCCTGTCTGGGTTCTGACCTACCAAGCGACCCCAGGCAAGGCCTGGACTGCATCCGGGTCTCAGCGGACCCTTCTGTAAAATGCTCACAAGGCCTCCCCTTGCCACTTTGAAGGGGTTTTTCCAGAAGGGAAACGTGCACTTGCTTGGGGAATTCACCTGTTTAGGAAGGTCCCAGCAGTTCTTGCTCAAACACTTCCTCCTCCAGGAGGCCTCCCCTACCTAATCCTCTCTGAAGGCCCCCCAACAGCCCCATGGTCACTATGCATCACCCCTTAGCCTGCATAGTGCTTGGTGCTGCCTTGCCTTTCTCATTTACCTACATGCCCGTTCTCTTTCTTTCTTCTGGTAGAAAGTCAGTTTGGGAATATGAAGCCCCAAAGACTCTATGCTCTGTGTCTGGCACATAGTAGGTCTCCCTGGGGAGGTGAATATTCCCTGAATATTCATTAGAAAGACTGATGCTAAAGCTGAAGCTCCAATACTTTGGCCACCTGATGCGAAGAGCCAACTCATTGGAAAAGACCCCAAGGCTGGGAAAGACTGAAGGTGGGAGGAGAAGGGGGTGACAGATGATGGGATGGTTGGATGGCATCACTGACTCAATGGACATGAGTTTGAGCAGGCTCCAAAAGAGTGAAGGACAGGGAAGCCTGGTGTGCTGCAGTCCCATTGGATCACAAAGAATTGGACATGACTGAATGACTGAACAGCTGGGGAGGTGACACTTGGGCTGAGGTCTGTGAGATCCACTCTGCTAAGCAGCACCAGCCTATAAATCCTTAATACATATTATCTTTGAATAATATTATTCTCGTAGCTCAGTCGGTAAAGAATCTGCCTGCAATTCAGGGGACCTGGGTTCCATCTCTGGGTCGGGAAGATTCCCTGGAGAAGGAAATGGCAACCCACTCCAGTATTCTTGCCTGGAGAATCCCATGGACAGAGGAGCCTGGTGGGCTGCAGTCCACGGTCTCAAGAGTCGGGCACGACTTAGCAATGAGACTACCACCATATTATCTTTGAATACGATTCTCTCCCAGTGCCTTGCGTTTAAGTCAGGCAACTGAACTAGAAGGATAATGATGACAAAAAGAACAGCTGCCATTTTCCGACACTGTTGTACATGCAGAATCTCACAAGCACTGTCTGCCTTATCTTTCTCAGTCCTTATGACTACCCTACAGGGCAGTCACCACGGCTGTGATTGTCTCTGCTGGGGGTATGTGGGCACTGCGACTCCCAGGCGATGAGCTGACAGCCTGAAGACACGCGGCTGGCCAGTGCAGAGGTGGCCTGAACACACAGCAGCTGCTGGCACCGGAGCCTGCAGATCACTGCGGCCACAGGCTAGCGTTGGAGCCTCACCCCCACACTGGGTTGATTGCTTGGCAGGGGCTGGGTGAGAAGTATAAATCATTGACATGGAAACAAAACATGTCACTTGGGCTGTTTGAATCTGAAGTGTTTGATCCCCTTCCAAATGTGGCCCAGATGCCTGCAGGCTCCAGTTACGAGTATGTGATCCGGGAAGTTAATAAGGCCATAGCTTTTTTGAAGGGGCAGCTTGGAACAGCACACCTAGGGGCCAGTGGTAAGGCCGCAGTTGTGCCATAAAACCCTGGGCTGGTTTGCCTGTCTCTTTCTGTGGGCATTGGCAATGGCAGCCCTAGACTGGGTTTCCTGACTCTGGCTCTCCTCCACAGTCTTAAGGGGATACTTTCCAAGAGAAGGACTTCCCCGGTAGCTCAGATGGTACAGCGTCTGCCTACAGTGCAGAAGACCCGGCTTCAGTCCCTGGGTCGGGAAGATCCTCTGGAGAAGGCAATGGCACCCCACTCCAGTACTCTTGCCTGGAAAATCCCATGGACGGAGGAGCCTGGTAGGCTACAGTCCATGGGGTCGCGAAGAGTCGGACAAGACTGAGTGACTTCACTTTCACTTTCCAAGAGAAGCTCAGATTCATGCCATTCTTTTAGGTTTTATCCAGTTTTCCTGAAAGGAAATCTGCATATAAAAGTTGCCCAGAGAAGCGGAGGTTTCATACATGGAAGGTTTGAACTTAAGAGCTCTGTGACTTTAGGCAAATTACGGAATCTCTCTGTGCCTCACTGTCCTCCACAACAAATGATGACACTAATAGTGGCTGTGTTATGTGGTTGTTGAGAGGACTGAGTGCATTAATTCATGCACAATACCTACAACAATGCCAGCGACGTGGTGGCTGTTTAATAAGTATTAACTAATTATAGTTACAGTAATTATCACTTTGATGATGATCATGGTGATAGCAATGATGCTCCTAGACACGTCAGGTCCAGAACCCCTATGTCAGTCCTCAGCAAACAGGACCATGGGGAGGTCCTTTTGCTGGTCACAACAATGCCTAGGACGGTCACACCCACAAGATTTGTAAAATGGGAAGTGGCCAACATTAAAGAATGAAATAAGTCTCCTTTCCTAATGAGACTTTCATAGATATTTATTGGGAAGCACTCAAGAAGAGGATCATTCTTCAACCTTATCTTTGTTCTACCTTCACCCAAGTCGTGTGAGATGAGAATGGATTTGTTCTCTGTACCCTGCCTGGAACACACCTTGTTTCCTTCTTACAGTTTCATTAATTATGCATTTAATATCAGCAGGAACAGCATCCATCACTAAGAGCTGCTGGCCTGGGCAGCTGCTCTCCAGAGAAGGGGCAAGTACAATGAGATTATCCTGAATATCTTTTCCGGAACTGTGGTTTTATGATTCAAAGGGCAAAAAGGCAGAAAGCTCAGTGGGTGCCATTCTGTAGGTGACAAGACCTGGGAATTACAAAAATGACATTTCCTGCTTGGGGCTAAAAAAATTTGCATTCCCAGGCATATTCAAGATACTGGGCCTTGACATTCACACCACTTTGCCTGGTCAAAGGAAGACCAAGAGAGGATTTCTAGTTTAACTCTGTGAGAATTTTTGTTTAAGAGCAATTTTCATGAGTCCAGACTATTACAATATGTTTTGAGAAATTCAGAAGCAAACCAGAACATTGCTCTGCCCTCAAGGACCTTGGAGTCTCAATAGCAGACTATAAATCCATCTTCTAGCATCCAAGTTTTTCATGAAGATGACTAACTTTTGTTAGGCACTTATTTAGGGCATTTTGACCCTTATCACAACCCTGTTAGGTTGGGAAATATCCATTTTACTGGTGAGTAAACTGAACTTCAGAGAAGTGATTGATTTTCCTATTAAAGGTCATCTAACTCTTAAGTGGGACTGCTGGAATTCAACCCCAGGCCTGTCTTTTCACTCTTCTGTACTATCTCTCAGAAATAGGGTGCCTTTTGGTCCTAAGAGACAGCTCTAGGTAGTTCCAGAAACACTGTTGGTTCGTGTTGGCCTTTTCCTGGTCCTGGGGTAGAGATCTCAACAGTGATTGGCTGTGGAGTTAGCCTCTAGATGTTGAAAACTCTAGCCCAGGAGACAGTGGACCAGCTGTGTTCTTTGGCTGGTGGGTATCTGCTTGCTACTAAGACCATTCTCTCAACTTGGGAAGCTCTAACTAGCTCTGCCTTCATTAATTCCAGCCTTAGGCTTGAGGCATCTCTGGATCAGCTTCCAGGCAGCAAATATCTTGGGATCGTTTTTGAACCTGTACTGGAGACCCTGTGAAATGAAAACCTCCCAGAATATCCCCAGCCATTGTGGAAGACTGAGGGCAGGCTTGGCCTCTATAATGGGCAATGTAACCAGAGACGGCAAAAAATGCGAGAGAAGGAGCACAGTGTGGCACTCTGAAGCCCCAAAGAGGCCCGTAGCGCTCCCCACAGGGAGGTCATGGCAGGACACCTCTTCCAGGCAGGAAGAGGGTCACATGCTCGGTGACAGCTTCTGGGCCACAGACAACCTCTAGTTGATGCTCCCAACCTGAATCTTTAATTGCAAACTTTCGCTCCTAGAATCAGTGGCCTCTTCAGAGGGGCCGTGTCACCTGAGTCTTTCCACCACAGGGGAGGGTGCAGTGACTGCATTTTAGCAGCTCTGGGTATTGGGCCTTTATTTATTTATTTGTTTTCAATTTTTTTTGCTATCCTCTTGTTTTTTTTTTTTTTCCAATTTTCTTTACTTTATTGTGTTGGTTCTGCCATACAATGTCATGAATCCGCCATGGGTTTACATATGCTCCCCCTCCAGAACCCCCCTCCCTCCTCCCTCCCAATCCCCTCCCCCTAGGTCATCTCGGTGCACCAGCCCCGAGCATCAACCCTGGGCTGGCGATTGATTTCACATATGATAATTAACATGTTTCAATGCCATTCTCCCATATCATCCCACCCTTGCCCTCTTCCACAGAGTCCACGTGTCCGTTCTATACATCTGCGTTTCTTTTGCTGTCTCGCATGCAGGGTTCTCGTTACCATCTTTCTAAATTCCATATATATGCGTTAGTATACTGTATTGTTGTTTTTCCTTCTGGCTTACTTCACTCTGGATAATAGGCTCCAGTTCCGTCCACCTGAGTAGAACTGATTCAAATGAATTTTTTTTTAATGCTGAGTAATATTCCATTGTGTATATGTACCACAGCTTTCTTATCCATTCGTCACTTGATGGGCATCTAGGTTGCTTCCATGTCCTGGCTATTGTAAACAATGCGGCGATGAACATTGGGGTGCACGTGGCTCTTTCAATTCTGGTTTCCTCGGTGTGTATGCCCAGCAGTGGGATTTCTGGGTCATATTGCAGTTCTATTTTCAGTTTTTTAAGGAATCTCCACACTGTTTCCCATAGTGGTTGTACTAGTTTGCATTCCCACCAACAGTGTAAGAGGGTTCCCTTTTCTCCACATCCTCTCCAGCATTTATTGCTTGTAGATTTTTGGATGGCAGCCATTCTGACTGGTGTAAAGTGGCACTTCATTATGGTTTTGATTTGCATTTCTCTGATAATGAGTGATGTTGAGCATCTTTTCCTGTGTTTGTTAGCCATTTTTATATCTTCTTTGGAGAAATGTCTGTTAAGTTCTTTGGTCCACTTTTTGATTGGGTCGTTTATTTTTCTCGAATGGAGCTGCAGGAGTTGCTTGTATATTTTTGAGATTAATTGTTTGTCCGTTGCTTCATTGGCTATTATTTTCTCCCATTCTGAAGGCTGTCTTTTCACCTTGCTTATAGTTTCCTTTGTTGTGCAGAAGCTTAGGAGTATTTCTACCTAAAGAAACAAAAGACTTATATATAGAAAACTATAGAACACTGATGAAAGAAATCAAAGAGGACACAAATAGATGGAGAAATATACCTTGTTCTTGGATTGGAAGAATCAATATAGTGAAAATGAGTATACTACCCAAAGCAATCTATAGATTCAATGCAATTCTTATCAAGCTACCAGAGGTCTTTTTCAGAGAATTAGAACAAATAATTTCACAATTTGTATGGAAATACAAAAAACCTCGTATAGCCAAAGCAATCTTGAGAAAGAAGAATGGAACTGGAGGAATCAACCTACCTGACTTTAGGCTATCCTACAAATCCACAGTCATCAAGACAGTATGGTACTGGCACAAAGACAGAAATATAGATCAATGGAACAAAATAGAAAGCCCAGAGATAAATCCATGCATCTATGGACACCTTATCTTTGACAAAGGAGGCAAGAATATACAATGGAGAAAAGACAATCTCTTTAACAAGTGGTGCTGGGAAAACTGGACAGCCACTTGTAAAAGAATGAAACTAGAACACTTTCTAACACCATACACAAAAATTAACTCAAAATGGATCAAAGATCTAATCATAAGACCAGAAACTATAAAACTCCTAGAGGATAACACAGGCAAAACACTCTCCGACATAAACCAAAGGGGGATCCTCTATGACCCACCTCCCAGGATAACAGAAATAAAAGCACGAATAAACAAATGGGACCTAATTAAAATTAAAAGCTTCTGCACAACAAAGGAAACTATGGGCCTTTATTTTTTAAATTAAGAATTTGAGGTGAATAATAATTCAAGGCCATTTAGAAAGAATCTTATAGGATCAAAAATTCTTGGTGTCTCTGCTGTAAAGATATCTGATGAACCAGTGGGTGAACCTCAACCCGCAACAAAGGCTAACGGGATATCAAGAAAGAAGAAGAAAAGCAATTTCAGCAGAAGAGCAGCGTGGGTCAAGACTAGACCTTCTGGAGACACATACACTTGGATTCAGACGCCAGCCCCACCGTTTTACAGCTGGGTCACCTTGGGCCAGTATTTCAGCCTCTCTAGGCCTCAATCTCCTGCACTCTAACATTGGGGAGGACGGTGATACAGACAGCATAGCTCCCGGGAGGGTTTAGCAAAGACACATGCAAAAATGCCAGGCTTATTGAAGAACACATTCAGTAAATCTTCCCAGAGCACAGGCTGGGTTAGACATGGTCTTAGACACTGGATGAACAGCAGAAGATAAAGAGATGAGGTTCGTGCTCGCATGATGCTTGCTCTGGTAGAGGAGACAAAATAAATGATTGGGTTAGCCAAAAGTTTGGTTCGGGTTTCTCTGCACCATGGTAAACCCAAATGAACTTTTTGGCCAGCCCAGTAGTTCTGCTCAAGATCTGTCCTGAACCCTGTGAACAGACTGCAGTGAGGCCCAGTCGACTGCAGTCCGAGCTAGCTGGGGAGACTGCTCCGGGAAGTGGCTTCTGAACTGAGACCACAAACTGGGCAGGGGTCACTTCAGTTGTGTCTGATCCTGTGCAACCCTGTGGACTGTAGCCGACCAGGCTCCTCTGTCCCTGGGATTCTCTGGGCAGGAACACTGGAGTGGGTTGCCAGGCCCTCCTCCAGGGGATCTTCCCAACCCAGGGATCAGACCCTTGTCTCTTATATCTCCTGCATTGGCAGTCAGGTTCTTTAGCTCTAGCACCATCTGGGATGCCCTAACTACCCCCTTTTAGATACTGTCGAAAGAGAGAGTGAGGATAGTTTGCCCATGACAAGGGAGCCAGTAATTCGATTGGGATTCTGGAAGGTGACCTGACAGTATCTATGAAAACAAACAACAAAGACAGCAAACAAACAAAAACAAAATCTGCATAGACCCTGGGCCATAGCGGTTCCACCTCTAAGAACATATACTACAAACAGTCTCTCATGCATAAAGATGTATAAACAAGGATGTTGATTACAGCATGCATGCTAAAGAAGAAGCAAGTTGGAGTCAAGCTAAATGTCTGTAAATAGGAAATTGGTTAAAATTGAAGTGCATTCTTAAAGCAACAGACCATGCAGCAGTAAAAGAGAATGCAGCAGATCTGTATAGGCTAATGTGGAAACATCTGCAAGTAATATTGATGAGAGAAAAAAAAAAAAGTAGAGAGGACTATTAAAAAAAGATGTCTATACATATGTTTGTTAATGCACAAAATTTTTTGGAAAGATAGCTGCTAAATTGTTAACAATATTTTCTTCTGGGGAATTAGACCAGGTTCCAAGGTAGGATGGAAAATAACTTATACTATTTAACCTTTCAACCATTTAATTTTTTTACTATGTGCGTATTACATTTATATTTTTTGAGAGTTCATTAAACTAGTTGGGTTCTAATTAGACCCAATAGCAGTATGACTGGGTGGTTGTTTAATTTATCTGGATCTGACTGTTTACATCTGTGAATAGAATTGGATCAGATGACCTGTAAATTTATCCCAGCTTTAACCTTCTGTTGTCCTGTGGTTTCAAAACATGAAATTCCCAATCAGAAATTGCCTTACTTCTTCCCTAGGGAAAAGGAACCCATGTGTTTTGCCAAAGATTCTGTGGCTTCTCTGAGCCATCCAGCTGGGCTGTTAATAAAATGCCACCAGGCAGCTTAGGGCAGGGAGGAAAGAAAAACCTGACATCTTCTGAAACAACTGGAGACTCTCTCTAGCAAACTAGTGATCAATAAATAAATATTTTCTGGAGCACTGTATTCAAGCCATTGTGCTGAATTTGGCATTACGGATACAAGTCAGTAGGAGCCAGGACCCTTGGTACTGGTGTACCTTACAGAAGAACCAGTGCCGTTGCCAACATCAATGTTCCATCGACTGAGCGCTGGTGGATGTCTCCAAGCACATACTATTTCATCCAGCACTTATAACAACTTTTTATGGTAGTTACCATGATTTTTTCCATTTTATAAGTAAGAAAAATGAGGCTCAGAAAGGTCCAGTAACTAGCCAACAGCAGCTCAGCCAGTAAGAGAGACTGGTATTCATCCCCTCGTCTGTGAGGTACTGAGGCACCTGCTCTGAACCACTGGACCGTCATGTCATGGGAAGTGAGTGGAGCCCAAGGTTGGGTGTGAAACAGTGACTGAACCACACCTGTGGGTGCGCCTGCTCACACTACTCAGATCTGGAAGGGCTGAGCAGGCCTGATGAGTTCTGCCCTCTGGGGAGGCCTCATGAAGGTGGTGGGCCTTGGACTGGGCTTTGATGAAGGGCTGAGACGTGGCCGCTGCAGCTGTGAGAACCACCATGGACAGCGCCAGGGGGCTGAGATGCTGTATCTGTGAGTCTGAACAGACCCACTCCGCCGAATAGGCAGTTTGCCGAGGGAGAAAACATTGAAGATTGCCTGGAATGCCAGATTAGTTCGTTTGGCTCTGACTCTTCAGGAGCAAGCGTCAGGAAGGTGCGGGGAGGAGGTGTCACGAGTGTCCAGCTGTGTCTAGGCGCTGCCACTGCTCTGCGCTCAGGCCCTCCATGGAGGCCCTGGCCAGGACAGCCTCCCCTCAGTCCAGGGTCAGCCCACCGGGCCTCACGGGCAGAACTGGATGGGGGCTGTGGGTGAAACATTACTTGGGGGCACCCAAGTACTTTTTTTCTTTTGAACTTTGTATTTTGTATTGGGGTGTAGCTGATTAACAATGTTAAGATAGTTTCAGATGAACAGTGAAGGGACTCAGCCATACATACACATGTATCCGGGCTTCCCTGGTGGGTCAGCGGTAAAGAATCTGCCTGCAGTGCAGGAGCTACAGGAGTCATGAGTTCGATCTCTGGGTCGGAAAGATCCCTGGAGGAGGGCACGGCAACCCACTCCAGTATTCTTGCCTGGAGAATCCCATGGACAGAGGAGCCTGGTGGGCTACAGTCTATAGCGTACGGCTGAAGTGACTTAGCATGCATGCCCGCATACATGTGTATCCATTCTCCCCCAAACCTCCCTCCCATCCAGGCTGAGGGGCATGATTTCTGATCTACTGAGTAAAAGAAGCACTGGACCTATGGTCTCGTGATTCACAAAGATCTTCAAGGAGCGAAGTCAAAAGAAAGTCAAGTGCAATCCTAAGTATGTATCCAAGAGAACCAAAAACACACATCCACAAAAATTCATATGTATAGCTTCATAGCAGCATTATCCATAAAAGCCTAAGCTTAAGCTTAAGTGAAGTCGCTCCGTCATGTCCGACTCTTTGCGACCCTACAGATTGTAGCCCACCGGTCTCCTCTGAAGTGGGCTGCCATTTCCTTCTCCAGAGGATCTTCCCAACCCAGGGATCAAACCTGCGTGTGTCCCACATTGCAGGCAGACTCTTTACCCTCTGAGACACCAGGGAAGCCCTAAAAAATTTGCAATACCATGGACTATACAGTCCATGGAATTCTACAAGCCAGAATACTGGAGTGGGTAGCTTTTCCCTTTTCCAGGGGATTGAACCCAGGTCTCCTGCATTGCAGACAAATTCCTTACCAGCTGAGCCACAAGGGAAGCCCAAGAATACTGGAGTGGGTATCCTATCCCTTCTCCAGGGGGTCTTCCTGACCCAGTAATTGAACCAGGGTCTCCTGCACTGCACACGGATTCTTTACCAACTGAGCTATCAGGGAAGCCCTAAAAGCCAAAAGGTGGAAACAAACCAAATGTCCATATTGGACAAACAAAATGTAGTTGATCTGTATATACTGACACCCAGAGTAGTATCCAGGAATAAACAGAAATGAAGTACTGACACCTGTGACAATGTGGGTGAACCTCGAAGACATCATGCTTAGTAAAAGGAGCCAGACATGAAAAGTCACATATTTTATGACTTCATTTCTCTGAAATTTCAGAAGAGGCAGATCCCCAGCGACTGAAGTAGTTTTGTGGTTGCCAGGGGCTGAGGGGGATGGAACATTGGCAATGATCACTAGTGGGTGGAAGGTTTCTTTGGGGGTGATGAAAATGTTCTAAAATCATATAGTAGTGATGATTTACTACCTGTGAGTATGGTAAAACCCACTGAATGGTATATTTTTAAAAGTTACTGTTATGATATGTGAATTATATCTCAACTTTAAAAAAAAATCAGGAATAGGGTGACATAAAACATTTTTGAAGGACTGAGTCAAGTAGAATAGAGGCTTAGTAAGAAGTTTCTTTAGATTTAACATGTTTAGGTGTTCTCAAGCATGTTAGCTGTGAGATTTCTGGAATTTTTCTCAAGAGCAGTACCAATTCAGCTCACTTTGTTACACATCTACTTCCTGTTGTATCCTGATTACCCTTTTGAAATCCCCAAAATTCAGGAGTTTCTCACCCTGAAAAATAACCCAGTCCATGTCCTGTGACCAGGTTTTCCCTTTCCTTGGCTCATGGTTTCATGTCTTGGTCTTAAACAGGATGAGATGTGAGCTCTGGGCTTCAGCAAACAAAGCAACACGTTGTCAGAACTTCCACGTCATGGGGTCACCAGGAGGAAGGGCAGCTGGAGGGACTGAGAGACACCCTGACCTTCACTGTGTTTGGAAGTGAGGTTACTATGGAAACAGAAGAGCTTGAGATCTGATTCTCAGAGTGATGGGCTGCCTTTGGAAGCCTTTGAGGAGGGGAAGGACAGGGTCTGGTCCTTCTGGGCTCTGTGTGCTGAGTTGATTTTATGGGGGCCACAAGCCAGGAGGTCACTTCACTGCACCTCAGAAAGACTTGGTCTTTTGGACTCTGAGAAATAAAGTTTCAAGTAAAAGAAGGAAAGCTGTTCCCTCAACAGAGTATGAGCTGCATGAGGGCAGGAACTGCTGTCTGCGTAACCACTGTGTAACCTATCCCCACATGGTGATACCTGGCCCACTGTAGATATGTGTCAATACAGCCTCTGCTAAAGACAGCCCACAGCATGTAGAAGGAGGCCTGAGTATCAAGCGGTAGTGAAAAATAAAGTGAAAGTGTTGGTCGCTCAGTCATGTCCAGCTCTTTGTGACTCCATGGACTGTAACCCTTCAGGCTCTTCTGTCTGTGGAATTCTCCAGGCAAGAATACTGGAGTGGATAGCCATTCCCTTCTCCGGGTTGGGGGTGGGGGGGTCTTCCCAACCCAGGGAGGGAACCTGGGTCTCCTGCATTGCGAGTGGATTCTTTACTATCTGAGCCACCAGGGAAGCCCCATCAATCAGTAAGCCTGAGTTTAAATCCCAACTCTGCTGTATATATAACAAGCTGTGTGACCTTAGGCAAAATACTTTGCCCCTCTAAACCTTATTCTTCTCATCTGTGAAATGAGTCTAATAACGGCTGCCAAGTTTTGAGAGATGGAAGGACATGTGGGAAAGCATCTGGCCCGTGGTAAAACAAAAGGCTTGTTTTGCTTTTCTCTGAAACAGGAGCCACTAACCCATGTGAAATTAACAGCAGTAAGGACATTACCAAGGGTGTAGCTGCCTTCCACTTCGTCTTGGCCACTGGAAGCCTCCAGTGAGCATCTTTGAGTGAAGGCTGGCAGCCTCATTGGCAGGTGATCTCTCCAGCTGGTGTCACCCCTCCTCTTGCTAGTCAGCGTTTAGAGGATGCTAGACACGGATGGGCTTCGTCCATCAAAGCTGTTCCCCCCCTGCTCCTTTCAGGCCCTGACATCTTGCAATAATTGCCCTTGAGCACCAAAGGCACCAGGTTGTACTATTATTTGCCTTGGTACCAAAGAATTCGCCAGAATAATGAAAAGAATAATAAGGCTAACCAGAGCTTTGGCGCTCCTTACTGAGATCCATAACCTTTAACCACATCATCTTTACCACAGTCCTCTGCAGTGGATCCAGACGTAATCCACCCCACCCCCACCTTTGCAGATGGGTTCACTGAGGCTCAACAGTACCTTGGTTGGAGTCTTGACCTCTCAGTCCTGTAGCCGCATCCGTGCACTGTCACTGCTCCTAGTCTTTGGAGCACTTTCCCGCTGCCGCACGCTTTGCTGGACCCACACTTTGCTCCACCGTGAGCAGGTGGAGTGGGTTCTAGTCTCTGCATTTAGCACCCAGAGATCCTGTAAATGTTAAAATTATGGCACGCCTACCTATCAGCTGGGCCTTCAGTGGTCCTTGAACCCAAATGAGCATGAGAGGGCTTGTGAACACATGGATTTCTGGGGTTTGATTCAGTAGGTTGGGGTGGGGCCAGAGAATCTCCATTTCTAATGAGTTGCTAGGTGATGTCAATGCTACTGGTCCAGGACCAAACTTCAAAACCATAGAGCTAAAGGGAAGGAGAAAGCAACATATTCTAAGATGGAATAGGTGGCAGGCTGGTCCTCTGCTGCCAGGTAAATTAGGAAAGACTTCCAGAGAGGCTGTTGTTGTTGTTCAGTTGCTAAGTCATGTCCAACTCTGTGAGCCCATAGACTAAAACACGCCAGGCTTCCCTGTCCTCCAGTATCTCTGGGAGTTTGCTCAAGTTCATGTCCATTGAGTCAGTGATGCTATCTAACAGTCTCATCCTCTGCTGTCCCCTTCTCCTTTTGCCTTCAATCTTGCCCGGCATCAGGGTCTTTTTCAATGAGCTGGCTCTTTGTACCAGGAGCTTCAGCTTTAGTATTAGTCCTTCCAGTGAATATTCAGGGTTGATTTCCTTTAGAATTGATCTGAGAGTCTCTGAAATTCTTATCCCTTATGGCCCCCTAATTCTAGGGCAGAGAACCATCTCACCAGGGCACCCAGCCGGGCTGAGTTATTCATCTTCCAGAAAAACAAAATGAAGCAAAATAACAACCATAAAAAAGAGTGGCCCTAAAATCTTTCTCCTTGCCCAAATCCTGTTATCAGAGAGAGGACGTACATGGTCAGCGCCTAGAGAAATCCATCCATTGTTCTCACTTTGGCTGGAATGTTAATTTCAGAGTCAGTGCCAGTTAGAAAATTGCAGTGCTCAGAATTAAACTGGTTCTGCCTCGATCTTCTGCCATCGTCATAAATTATTCACATTACCCAGCGTTTAATATGCTCCCCCCCTTCAGCCCTCACCGTGACGATTCTCCATTCTTTCATTTACAGCTGTGGAACAACTATTTTCATCTGGCAGTGGCTTTTATCACTCAGGATTCTCTGCAGCTGGAGCAGTTCTCGCATGCCAAATACAACAAAATCCTGAATAAGTAGGTTGCATTTGGAGCTCCTGAGAAGGAGGGGGGAGGATCATGAGAATCTCTGAGGTGATGTCTAGAGCAGACATGTTTTTTTATTTGTTTGTTTCTCCTAGGTATGGGGACATGAGACGGCTAATTGGCTTCTCCATCCGTGATATGTGGTACAAGCTTGGTGAGTAGGCACAGGCATTCAGACAGACACCTCTGCACATGCCAGGCTCCTTCTTGAAGACCATCTGTTAGAGGGCCATGGGGGTTTCAGCAGAGCAGGCTTGAAATAATAGTTTATCACTGCACACACCCCAGGTCCTTAATAAGTGCCTGATGAGAGAGGGTGCCCATCCCAACCTCCTACCCTCCAAAACAGCTTCTCCCTGATGCCCCTGAGGGGTTAAGAAATCAAACTGGAAATTTACAAGAAGGAGAAAGAACATGACTGCTGAGGGAGGGCATGTCCTCACCTGCCACGTGTGCTTCCTGCTGACTGGTACCTGTTCTGCATCCTGCTTCTTATGTGATGGTGTGATCTACCAAAGGCCCTCCAAACTCATGGGGGAGAATTGATTCTGTGGCAGACGAGGGTCTCCTGTGATATAATTTGAGCTGGAAGGTGACCCCAGAAGCTGTCCCTGCTTCAGTGAGCTACAGGAATCCTGTGCAAGCTGAGTGGTACCTATGGGAGGAAGGAAGGGGAGATGGAGTCAGCAAGACATTTATTGAGAGTCTGAGTCAGCCCTGTACAAGGAAATTTTATTTAATCTTCACATCACCTCCTGCAAGATGGAAACATTTCCCCCTCATTTTATCGATCAGAGAACTCAGAGGGAAGGAGCTTGCTTGAGATGAAACAGCAGCAAACCCCGGAGCTTGGTTTTGATCTCACGAGGATGGGGGCTGCATACCTTGTCCGAGGCCTGAATCCTGCTGCATAAATCTGTGCAGAAAGGGTGAATGGGCAGACGGATGCACAATTAGTAACAAGTAATGAGCTCTTTTCACCTCCTATGTTGTGCATCTTCCTTGACTCTGCTGCTGAACTGCTCTGTGCTGGTATCAGATGTGGACCCTTCAGCAGAACACTTACAGGACTCTGCCTGTCTCTTGGATTCAACCTAAATCACCTCCTCAGACCTCTTAGTGTCTATCGGCCCCACCTGACTTCCTGGACAGCAGTTCCCCGCCCTTCCCAGCATGGTTCATTCATTGTCAGGAAAGCACAATGGACATCCACCTGGGTTCTGCGTTTGCTGGCAGCCTTGCACTCAGGTCAAGAGCATATGCTGGTAGCAGGAGGGTTGTAGACTGGTTCACAAAATTGAGGGGAGAGCTGAGGATCCGGGCCCAGAACAGACTCCACCTCTGCCAGGGGCCTTGCCCAGTCATTTCCATGCTGTGAGGCCCAGAGCAAGGGGACCAAGCGACACTGGCCTAGCTTGGGGAAACAGCACCTTCTTCCAGGGTGTTTCCGAGGCTTGTCAGAGCAAAAACTGGGAGTGGGAAGCCATGGAGGCCACACCCATGTAAGAGTTTTGTCATTTTTTTCACCCTGTTACAACAGTATCCTCCTTAGTTGTAACAACCAAAAATGTCTTTGCGTGCGTGCTAAGTCATTTCAGTCATGTCTGACTCTTTATAACCCCATGGACTGTAGCCCTCCAGGCTCTTCTATCCATGGGATACTCTGGGCAAAACTGCTGGAGTGGGTTGCCATTCCCTTCACCAGGAGAATCTTCCTGACCTAGGGATTGAATCCAAGTCTCTCGCATTGCAGGCAGCTTGTTTACCCTCTGAGCCACCAGGGAAACCTAGACATTACCAAGTATTCTCTGTATGTGTGCATGTGTGTGTGTACGAAACTGCCCTCTTTTGCAAGCCGTTGCCAAAAAGAAATGCCATCTCTGCCCTGTTTTTCTAGAATAGCATTTTTGTTTCTCTACTTTGGATAATGATAGGAAAATACTTTGTATGCCATTTACCACTACCCTGAAGTAGGAAAACGGTGCATAGTGCCAGTGGTAGCCAGCACCTGACCTCGGGAGCAGGAGTCTGGGAGGGAGTAACTGGGGCTGCAGCAAACTGAGGCAGGGGCACCCCCTCTGAAAGGCACAGTTGCCGTCCTGCCTGGTTGACTGCTGTCCTAGTAGAATGCAAGGCTGACATTGTCACAGCTTCTAGTTCATCAGAAGAAGCCAGGAAACATAATTTTTATTTATTTATTTATTTTCTTTACATTATCGTGTTGGTTTTGCCATACATTGACATGAATCCGCCATGGGTATGCATGTGTTCCCCTTCCAGAACCCCCCTCCCACCTCCCTCCCAATTCCATCCCCCTAGGTCATCCTGGTGCACCAGCCCTGAGCACACTGTATCAAGCATCAAACCTGGGCTGGCTATTGATTTCACATATGATAATTTATATGTTTTTAAATGCATTTTCTAATTTATGAATATTGATGATAACTAGTTGAAAGTTTTAAAAGCGCCAAATGTGTCCACCGAAACAAGGGGCCCAGACTCACTCCGCAGATGAGTTTACGTTTCCTGCAGCAGCAGAGATGAGGTAAAGCCGTGGTGGGCTTCGTCTCCCGGATCTGCATCCCAAGTGTTGCCAGGATTGCAAAACAGGGATCTGTGCTCTGTTCGTTTCTAGTTCCCTCCACACAGCCTGCACTTTTCTGAATGTCCTTCATTGCTGTTGTTTTGCACAGAGAAGATTTTATTTAGATATAGATTATGTTTTGGTAAGAGCTCCTGCGCTCCCAATTATGCTGATGAATGAAAAGATGTTACCAAATACTCTACCTGTTTAGAATCACAGAACATCAGAACTGGAAGGGCCCTTTAGAGAGCATATTGTCCAGCATTTTTCAAATGTTTATTTGTAGCTGAGGACCAATTAAAAAAAAAAAACAAACCCTGCTCAATACAGAAATTGGATGAACGCCAAGCTGTTCTAATTAAAGTGGAATGGGAGGGCGGGGGGTGATGGGTAGAGCTGCTCTCCTGAGCTCCTATGGAGACCCCTGCAGATTTTCTGGGAGAAACCCTGAAGCACTTCAGAGAATAGTTTGAAGCTACAGGTCTATCCAACCCACCGTTTTACCAATGAGGAAACTGAGGCACAGAGAAGCAGAGAGTGTGTGTCCAGCATCACAGAGTGGATGAGAGGTGGATTCAAGACAGGGAAGCCTGGCATGCTATAGTTCATGGAGTTGCAAAGAGTCGGACATGACTTAGCAATGGAACAACGCACACCAACAGGACACGTACACTGGCGTAAGTGTCTGTCCAGAGCATCATGGCCCCCTTGCTGTATTCAAGTACCTGCAGGGTGAGTGAGTGGAATTCAAAGATATATTTGTTAGGGTTTGGGGGTTACAAGAAAGAGATGCCAACAGTGGCTGCCTTAATTGCAGAAGGTACTAATTGGCAGGGCAAGGGAAAATGGGCTATGAAGGGTAGGATAGAGCCACTCAAGGATCCAGGACAGGTGATGTGATGTCGCCTTTAGGATGCTCTATCCCTACCTCACTCTGCTAAAGGTCCAGTCTCCAGGAGACACCTTACTATTGTTCTTCCTTGGGTGACCGCTCCATCAGTGCCCCCAGCAAGCCTACATCCATCAAGGGAGGCAGAGTTTCCCAAAGTGAAATGTTCATGGAGTTATGGAGAAATCGAACAAAGACACAGATGTCCACTGCAGAGAACAAAAAGTAAAGACTTCTGCTGCAAGGACGGTCATCTCCTTGTCTCTCAGCTTGGACTCCTTGGAAGAGGAAGGTATATTGGCCTGAAGGGTTTTTCTTGCTGCTCATTAGTTACGTGGCTGCCTTCTCCTTGCCTGTCTGCTTCAGAGATAAGGGAGCAGAACGAGGAGGCAGAGTGAATGGATGGTCCCCCAGTCCCATCCTGCTTTGTGTTCTGCCAGATGCTGGCATTAGCAGGCTTTCTCTAGCAAGCTAACGAGGTTAATCTGCTAATCCAAACCAGAACTAAGCACTGTATACATGGGGGACCACATTGGGTAATGATGAGTTTTAAAGTGCAATTTGTGAAATATCCAAGACAGAGTGAAACATGGAAGCTATCGGTGGCAAACCTGGCTGAATGCCCACATAATAGCCATTCCATCCTTCTTCCTGACTAACCGATCCCTTATTTTTTTTTTCATGATCACAATTTGTCCAGTTAACAATGATTTGTAGCTAGTGATGGCCATGTGACCTACCCAGCTCTATCTGATGAGAATCAGCA
This sequence comes from Antilocapra americana, assembly GCA_007570785.1. Lineage (NCBI taxonomy): Eukaryota > Metazoa > Chordata > Mammalia > Artiodactyla > Antilocapridae > Antilocapra > Antilocapra americana. The sequence continues at coordinate 4,619,124 of ML664243.1, read as the reverse complement.
GAAATAAACTTCTTGGGGTTTTGGGAAAATTATTTTTCCTAATTAAAATGAAAGGGAGGGCATAACAGTGAGCATAACACATTATTTTTTGCTTGTAGCCTTTCCCTTTGTTCCTTTCTGGGAAAGAATAAGCTGCCTGGAGGTGGAATAGCTGCCTTAAAGCCATGAAGAGTCACACCCTAAGGATGGAGAAGAAGCTTTGGACAGACTGTCCTTGACTTTTCTTAAGAAAACTAAACAGAGCTGACTTAGTTTAGCTGTGGTCATCGGATTTCTGCTACAACCCTATCTGATGTATCGTCTAATACAGTGCCCTGGTTTTATAAATGAGGTCACTGAGGCCCAGAGAAGTACAAGGACATTCCCACGGTCAACAGCAAATCAGTGACTCAGATGAGACAAAAGAGCCAGACTTGACCTGAAGTCCAAAATTCTTACTAATATTTTTTTTCCAGAATATGCAAAATATTTTCAAAGGATATGAAATAGTAAACTATGTTTTCCAAAGACTACTGATAATGAGTAAATCATAATGCCTGTTAAGTTCTAAAATTTTGTTTTAATGCCCAAAGCAATCAGGACTTCATCACCATGATCATCAGCATCATCATCTTCTTCTCATCAAGAATGATTTGAACAGCCCTGTGATTATAAGATAGCTAATTGCAAAGATAATCTCAGGCTGGAATACTATTCAAGGAAAAGTCTAGACAAGTGTGTTTGTGTGTGTGCATGTGTGTGTGTGCTTTTCTGAGAGAAGATACATGTGAGGAGGCCTTAATAGGGAGAAGGACCGTAAGTTGGTACCAGGATCCAGCCACTATAGGGTTAATGCTATTTGTATGTTTGGATCCTGGGATAATGCCAAATATAATGGACTTTCCCTGATAGTATAGCATCATAACATTTGATTTCCACTAGGAGGGAAGCGATGCACATTTTGCGAAAATGACTTTGTACTTAACCAGCCCATATTCACTGGGGTTAATGCTGGTCTGCTGTGTTAACAGTCTTCATGGGAGAGAAAGATAAATTCCTTTGGCTGGCCTCATGGCCTTACATGTGGGGAGGTCGCTCCCTGCAGAGCTGTGAGAGCAACTGAACCATCACTTTTTCAGCATCTATGGAGGACCCAGCTCACCGCTAAGCACCAGGGAAGGATGAGAGAGTTGGGGATGTATAAGGCATGGTCCCTGCCCTCCCTGGGAAAGCCCACCGTTGAGCTCGAAACATAGGACAAATTGAGAGTTTGAAGAAGAAACTAAGAGCACGTTCCTTAATGTGAAATGTGTGGTCAAGACTCAGAACCTCAGGCAAAGAGGAGCAAGGCTCTACTGAGTCAATAGCTCTTGAATTAGACCCCAGGGGGGTCAGAGCTGAAAGGGCAGCAACTATTCCAAGCAAACAACCAACCTAAGCAAACATGACTTCCTTGAGTTGGGGAGAAGTTGCTGGGCAGAAATAGGAAATGATATTAGAAAGGCATCCATCCATCCACCCATCCATTCATCCATCCAACCAACCATCCTTTTATTCATTTAACAATGAATATTGAGCACTGTGATAGGCAGAATAACAGCCCACCAAAGGTGTCCAAATCCTAACCCCCAGCACCTGTTTATAAATTACCTTACATGATAAAGTGGACTTTTTATGCATGATTAAGGATCTTGAAGATGGTAAGAGTACCCTGGACTGTCCAGATGGACCCAAAGCAATTACAGGGACCTTAGAAGTGAAGAAAGGAGGCAGGGGAGTTGGAGAAAGATGAGAAAAAGCAACACTGTTGGCTTTGAAGATGGAGGAAGGGGCCATGAGCTGAGGAATGTGGGCTACCTCTAGAAGTTGGATAAGGGAAGGAAACAGTTTCTTCCTCAGTCCCTCCAGAAAGATCTCAGCCCTGCTCACACTTGATTTTAGCCCAGAGAAACCCATTTCAGACTTCTGACCACCAGAACTATAAGATTAATTTGTGTTGTGCTAAGCTACTGTCTGTGGTGATTTATAACAGCAGCAACCGGAAATGAAGACAAGTAGCCTTAAAGGTCAGGCACGATGCTAGTGGCTGAGGCTGCAACTGAAGACAGCCGTAGTTAGAGACACAGCCCCCAGCCTCATGGACTTGCATGGAAAAGCAGCATGCTAACTGCACAGCTATTTAATGTGGCTATAAAGGGAGATGGCTGTAGAGCAGAAGCTGGGGCACCCAGAGAGTGCAGAAAGGACTCCTGCCTACTGAGTGAGCTCAAGGGGGCCTTGATGAAGACTGGGGAGCTCTGAGCGCCGGAGCTGTGGTGTCCTAAGGAACTAGCCTGTGAGCCACCTGTCTAAATGTAAATGCTCTGGCAGCCACGTTTTTTAAAGATTAAAAAGCAGTGAAATTAATGTTAACAATATATTTGACTTAACCCCATATTCCAAAGTGTCACCATTTCGACATATAACCAACATTAAACATTACTGAGATAGGTTACCTTTTTAGGTTTGTTTTCCAGAACTCTTTCTTTGAATCTAGTGGGTTTTTTACACTTACCACACATCTTATCTTGAACTAGCCTTATTCCAGCTGCTCAAAGACACATGTGGCCAAGTAGCATCCATATTGGATAGAGAACAAGTAACATTTGCTTGTGGGGGCCAGTGTTGGTGGGACTTGGGTGGGGTCAGGCACAGGAAGGACGGGCATGGTGGGCAGCACCAGGTAGGGCACAGGCTGAGGAGGGGGAGGCAGGTGTGGAGATGGGGCTTAGGGCCAGATGGGCTTGCAGACCAAGGGGACCCATGCAAGGACTGTAAGCTGTGGCCAACATAATCAGACTGGAGTTGTCAAACATCTCTGAGGGGAGATAAGAGTGTATTTCGATGGGAGAGAGAAGGGTTTGGAGGCTGGTAGTGTCAGCTCGGGGAGATAAGGTACATCTGATCTAACCTCCTTCCTGTGCCAGTCCTTCACTCTACAAGTAGGCAAACTGACCAGCCTGAGACGGTCCATGAAAAGCCCCGGGGCTCCATGGGGTTGGACTGCGGCTTCTTACGTTGCTTGCCCCACAACTGCTCAGCATCGTCATCACCACTCTCGACATCAACATTTGCTGAGCCTTTCTAATGAGCCAGACCCTGTACAGAGCCCTTTGTTTTAAGCTTCTCAACAATTCTTCAGTCAGGGACTATGATTATATGTCCATTTAATAGATGAGATAATATATTTTTAATGTTTTTATTTATTTATTTTGGCCACTGCCATATGACATGTGGGATATTGATAGCCCCCAAGCAGGGACTGAACCCACACCCCTTGCATTGGTAGCATTGCATTAGCTACTGGACCGCCAGAGAAGTCCCCATATGAGATAATAGAGGCTCAGAGACATTAAGTGACTGGCACAAAGCTTCCTTGGTGGCTCAGAGGGTAAAACAATCTGCCTGCAACACAGGAGACTCGGGCTCCATCCCCAGGTCCAGAAGATCCCATGGAGAAGGGAATGGCTACCCACTGTAGGATTCTTGTCTGGGAAATCCCATGGACAGAGGAGCCTGGTGGGCTATAGTCCAGGAGATTGCAAAGAGGTGGATGTGACTGAGCAACTACACTTTACTTCTTCACAAAGACACAGTCTGAAATGGCAGTGGAGGGATTTGAGGCAGGTTATCAGGCTCAGAGATTCTACAGGGCCTGGAGGGAAGCTGGGCCAGGCGTATTCTGGGCCACATGGAGAGACTCGACTGCCTGTCTTAGATCAGTACCAGGAGGGACATTTTCCAAGCCTGAGATGGAGGGGCAGAGATCAGTGTTCCCTTCTTCCTCTTTTGAATGAGCGGGGTTGTTTCTGATCAACCCAGCTTCATTTCAGAGTCCCCAGGAGGCTTGCAGGACTCTGAAATCCAGAGGGTGATAACTTGCCCTCATCCCGCTCATTTCAGGCTCTGTACCAGACCCTGGAGAGTCTCCCCTCAGCCTCCCGAGGCCAGTGACTCTCCCACGTTCATCCCCAGCCTGGTCCACAGGGTAGTCTTCTCCCTTCCTCTTTCCCCACCCTCCCCCAACCCTCCTCCCTGTTCTTTCTTGTTGCTTTCCGTCAGGCTGCCTTCCCAGTGCTCTCAGACCCCCACCTGCAGCCTCACCTCTCCTCTTGCAAGGGGTGAGAGCCAGGCCCTTGCACCGACCAGAATGAGAGCACCGCGGCCAGCTTCCCACCCGCACACCTCGGCTCCACCCTGTGCTCTCCTTGCTGCCAGATCCTTCCCCAGAGCCTGGGGAGCTGGCACCTGGATTTCTCCCACTGACTTGTTGGGACTTTAATAAAAGCCTTTTCTGATTGGCATCTGTTCCCAGTGAGATTCAGCTTCCATTATGTGAGAAAGACCCTCTCACCCGTTCCCTTCCTTGCCTTTTTTCAAGAACAAGAGCAGGTATGTCTGTTGAATGAGAGTTTTTTTCCAGAATGAGTCCACACTGACTTAGCCACAAACGCGTTCTGTGTGTGCCTCTGTGCACACCTCTGTGTGTGAAGGCACGCGTTCGGATCACTTGAGCACAACATCCAGCGTGCTCAAACCCCATTTCTGATGGAAATGAGCACAATTTTTTATGGCACACTGTAAGGGCCACTGAGATCACGCTGCATTTAAAAATCGTCATTATCTCTCTCTCCTCTTTCCCTATTCTTCTGAACATCTCTTCAGCTGACTGCAAAGAAGGCACTTCAGAAGTGCCTAGGAAGCCCCTCGTCTGTGGCGTGTCCGCTCTTCACTTTAACCATCTCAAACACGTCTTCATCAGACCTGACGCCCTCCAGTATTCCAAAGGCCTTCGTCACACAAGCAATTTCTCCATTCTGTGGTGGCTTGTCTGACAGTTTCCCATTTACCTGCTACTTATTATTACACTCAACTTTGAATTTTAACACCCCACTGAGGGTTTAAAGGATCTTGAAGGACAAAATCAGAAACCTAGATTAGCAGTTACTGTAAATCTGCAAGAAAGCCAGTTTAGTTTTTTTTGTTGTTTTGTTTTTTTCCTGTTTGGACCAATGCGGAGTATAATCCAAATACGTCATATAATGAAGCTGGTATCCTGGGAAAGTGTCCTCATATTTCACTCACCTCTCTGCCTGCCTTCACTGTTTCATCCTCACTAACTGAAGATACTCCTAGGATGATACCTTTTTTATCTGAATTCTGGGGAAACACTCACTCTAACATTCAGCCTCATTTAGGCTGAATTAAAATTCATTTTCTTGCAGCCTTCCCTCTTGGCTCCTTTACTCAGCTTTAATCGAAAGCAACGGTGCCAGGCTGTGTGCCATACCACCCGAGTGTCTGCACCCCAGGAGCTCTCTCCCCCAGGCAAAGACCACCAATGTGCACCCTGACAGTGGGGAAAAGCAGGATGGGCTTCTTGGGCTCTGAGAGTCGGGAGGAGAAGGAAGCAGCACCTGGGTGTTGGCTTCACCGGCAGGATTGCTGGGATGGGCTTGCCCATGCTCCCCAGGAAATCCCCTCAGCTCCGGAGTGCCCATCCCTTTCCTTTTCTCTGCCACATCTGATGTGTATATTCTGAGGAGTCTGCTCAGTTCTGCACAACAAGGCTGCCCTTCATGGTTCATTTTGGCCAAACATCACAGCAGTGATAGCTAACACTACACGAAGTGTGCCATGTGCCAGGCATGGTCCAGGGTGCTTGATAAATAATAACTCATTACTTCTTCACAACAACCCTATGAAATAAATTCTGTTATTCTCTCATGTTACAGGTGAAGACACAGAGGCCTCAAGAGGCCAATTTGCCTACTGCCACATAGCTAGTTGATGGAAGAATACATTTACGTGTTTCAGGCAATCTAGACCCAACTTCAGTGCCCTTCACCACTTGGCCACACTGCCCTGCCCCTGGGGCTGATTATCCCAGACTCTGTGCCAAGTGTTGGTATTGGGGTGCCATTGTCGTTTAGTCACTAAGTCGTGTCCAGCTCTTTTGCAAACCTATGGATTGGACCCTGCCAGGCTCCTCTGTCCGTGGGATTTCCCAGGCAAGAATACTGGAGTGGGTTGCCATTTCCTACTTGAAGGGATCTTCCCGACTCAGGGATCAAGCCTGAATCCCCTGCATTGGCAGGGGGAGTTCTTTACCCCTGAGCCACCAGGGAAGCCCACACGAAGTATACACAGACGTGTTTTCATGTGTTCTTCTCAACACGTGGGCATTGCAATTGCGTTTTTATGACACATCTCCAAGTCAAATATAGCCAGTGAGTACAGGAGCTAGACAAATGTATTTCCTCCTTCAGTGGACATTTACTGAGGCGATACGATGCTCCAAGCTCAGTGCTACCAATGTAATAAGAACAGGCATGACCTCTGCTCTCACAAAGCTCTCCGTGGGAGAGGCCGCTGTCCAAAGAAGCCATCATTGCCCAGTTGGCTGAGGAGGCAGACCACAGCCAGTGCAGGGTATCTGATGTAGCTAGGGTGGGGTGGGCATGTGGCAGGCCTTTTCTAAAGTGTATCTATCCATGGGAAGCCAGGTGGTAATGGGAAGATGTTGAGGAACAGGCAGGAAAAACTGTTGTCAACCAAGGAGCACCATGAGCACAGGCCTGCTGGTGAGGTGGCAAGGTGAGCTGGTGACCCTGGAACCAGGCCAGCATGGCGACAATGCCAGGGGTCAGGGGAGGGGACACAGGAATGCCTTGAAATGAGGAAGGATAAAGCAATATTGTAACTCCCACTATTACTGACCACACTTTTATAGCAGGTTTTTGGCAGCAAAGTTTGCTTTTCTTGTTTTCACAAAACAGTTGGTAAAAAAGCACATTTTCCAAATCTCAGAAACACGGCTCGTGCTGCAGACAGACATCATTTTAAGTATCCCCGTGATTCTCCATCACTAACATACTCCTTCAGGGCCCTGTTTGCCAAGGAGACAATGCAGGTGAAAAGCCTTGTAAACAGCACTGCGCCTTGCACACGCCTGGGTTATCACCCTAACAGCGGAGCTTGTTTGGATGATGCATGTGTCGTTTACAAGAGTCAATGTATGTAAAGTGTCCAAAATGGTGCCTGGCTGTGGGTAAACAACTGTATAAGTGGTAACTTTTGTTTTTACTGTTCTGCCTCCCTTTTTTCTTTTCCCAGGCTTGGTCTAGTTCTCCTATGAAATCACGAAAATGGTCTCATGGGCCCATGTCCCTCTTCTCTTTCAGGCCAGAACAAAATCTGCTTCATCCCAGGCATGGTGGGACCCATACTAGAGATGACACTTATCCCTGAGGCTGAGCTCCGGAAAGCCACCATCCCAATCTTCTTCGACATGATGCTGTGTGAATATCAAAGGAGCGGGGATTTCAAAAAGGTAAAAAATGAGGCTGGAAACTCAGGCCAGCATCCCTAATCCCCAGCCCATTTTCCCATAGTGATACCTTCGTTCCATCTGCCTGGGCTTCGTTCAGAGGCTTGATGGGAGGCTGGGGACATTGATTCACATGCCTGGAATGAGCTGGCAGAGCAGATTTGGTCAGTGTTCTATCATGCTTCCCCGCCAGAGGTCAAGATTAAAATACAGTTTTTTGCTGGGTATCAGTGTGGTCCCTTTCTCAAAAGTATAGGAATCCTACTTCCCTACAGAAGAGCCCCTCAGAGTGTGTCCCAATGGGCTCCTCCTCCCCTCTGCACACACCTGATACCCACCTTGGTCCAGCACTTCTGCTTCTGCAATAACGCAGAAGATCTGACCATCAGACCTGGCCGCGTGTCAGGCTGACAGCAAGCAGAGGCGCAGGCCCTGGTGCTCAGGAGGGCCCTGCAGACCCATAGCGGGGTGAAGTGGGGCTTTCCCCAGCACGCAGGGAGGGAGCACTCGGGTCAAATGCAAAGGCCACTAGTCACACATTTTCATTGAAAATCCCGCTGGACTGGAAGCATGTGGGCCCGGCCACTGCAGACACTTGCGCCAGTGAGATATAGGCACTGCTGTCCACAGCAGGCTCCTGGCTCCATTCAGCAGTCAGGCCCAGCTTAGGGAGGTTGGTTTTTAAGTCCTGTCAAGTCTGCCTTCACGATGCGACGCCCTCAGGTCTCGCCCTTCGGTCCTCCCTGCCCCCTCCTCTCCTGGTGCTCCCCTAGTTGGACTCCCTCCTCACCCTGGCATTCCTGCCTCTCATTCTATACCACATCCTGCACCAAAAAAATTTTCCTTAAAATAGCTGTCTAAGTGCCTTCTAAAGGGCAGCGGTTTCCAAACTGCTCTTCCTTAAAATCCTTTCGGATTTTATTCTCCCTTTGCTCATTGGTTCCCTCATCCTCACCCGATCAAGTCCAGACCCTGTCGCCTCCATTCCAGGTCCTCCTTGCTCTGCCTTCAGCCATTGTGCTGGCCGTTTTCTCCAGCTCTCTCCACGGCCTCGCCTCGCCTGTTCTCCAGGCATCCCTACAGCTCACCTGAGCTGTGTTGCCTCGGTGAGCATCCCCTGCCTGTCTCCTCTTCCTCTGCTTCTCGACCACATTCACAGTCCTGCCTGCCAGCACCCGCTATGTGCCTCTGAATCCTGCAAAGCCCTCCCCAAAGCTCATCCTTTAAGAGACCTTTGCCCTCCACTCCTCTGTCATTCCAGCTGTCTGAAGCATCGTTATCACACACTGCCTTACACTACACTCATTTCTGCTTCTTCGTCCTCTTCATGTCACAAAAGTGATGCTGATGATACTGACAATGACTGCCGTTAACCGGGGCGACTCCAAGTCAGTCCCTGTGAGTACTTTCCGTATGTTAATTCATGCCATCTTTTTATTACAACCCTGTGAGGTAGGCAGCATTATCACCCCACGTACATATTTGTTGATTTGGCTGTGCCGAGCCTTCATTGCAGCATGCGGGGTCTTCGGGCTTCATCACGGCATACGGGATCTCTCACTTGTGGCGTGTGGCATCTCGTTCCCTGACCAGGGATTGAACCCAGGCTCTCTGCGTTGGGAATGCACAGTCTTAGCCAGTGGACCACCAGGAAAGTTCTCATCCCAATATTAAGATGGAAACACTGAGGCCTAGAGAAGTGAAGTCACTTACCCTTAGCCATACATCAAGAAAGACGCAGGGCAGAGGTTGCAGCCCATAGGTCCCTAGGATCCCCAGCCAGGCTGCGTCCACTGCACTGTTCAGCCCCTGGCCTCATCGCAGTGAAGCGGGCTGACTGAGAGAATGTGGTGCCCTCTGAAGCAATGCCTTCTCGCAAACAGAGCACTGATTACCAGATGCTCCAGGGCAGAGGGATGGGAGGTTAAATACCTCAGGAGGCCCCGAATGGCGGAACCTCTCCAGGAGATTTCCAGGTGCATAACGTACGGAGCTAAGGCACTGAGGTGTTCCCCAGTGAACAGACCTGTTGAATTTCTCACATTCATTTCTGCAACAAACAGCTATTGGATGTCTCAATCACTTTGGAGAAGGTGGTTTAAGAGGAAAGAGACTAGTTAGCTGTGGCGATCCCAGTGTAAGAGGGTGTACTTCCAACTCAGGGACCGGCAGGCATTCTCTGGGCCCTGAGGCTGGTGACCAGCCATCCCCCTGCAGGGAGCCTGTAACGAAATCAGGTGAAGAAGGCAGATGGAGAAAGCTGGGCTGGAGGTGGGGCGGGCGGAAGGCGCAGCTGCAGAAGGAGGCTGGAAGGTTGTTTGCAATCGGCCACCTTTTGAGGCAAAGGCCTTGAAGCTTGGGAACATGGGAGGGGCACCCTGGGTGGGATGAAGGGCACTGTGCTTCCCCTCAGGTCCCCCCAGGGGGGTGGGCACCGGTGGCTTCAGAAGATGTCCTGGAGCAGGTATGCAAAGAAACCCTCCCAGTGCTGATGCCTCACAATGTCTGAAAGAGAAGCCTTCCCAGGTCCCTCCTGGCTGGCAGCCTGGCAGTCGTGTTTGGTGGCCTCGTAGCTTCTGAGGCTTGCCTGCAGCGTGACTGCCCTGCCCTAGTGGATTCCGCGCTGAGGCCGCCCTTTGGCGATGCAGCCGCCTCATCTCCATGAATGGGGTCGTCTTCTGCTCCTCGCTGCAGGCCCGTGCTCACTGTAAGCTCTTTCCCCAGTTGCTTCTCTTCATTGCTGCCTTACCAAGAGAGACAGGGCAGTCAGGCTGACTAATGGGGCAGCTGCCCGTGTGAACACCGGCTGTATGCTTACCAGAGCCCAGCTGTGGCGTAAGCAGACCCAGGTGGCCCTGCTCAGCTCCGAGTGACCAAGTAGAGATGGCATCCCCAGGGAAGGGAGGAAGCCAGGCCCCCCTGAGCTCCGAGCTGCCCTATGCCCAGACCTGGAGCACAGCCCAGAGCTGGGGTTTGAAACCCAGTGGCATTGTGGCAGTGCCCGATGCCAAATAGATAAGAGGAGCGCCAGGTGCCCAGACAGTGACAGGGCGTGAAGGGCATAGCGGCACTCACAGGAGCACTCAGCAGGACCTGTGCTCCCCTCAGACCAGTGTCTCGTAGTCCTCTTGCTGTCAGGCCTCTGCAGGGCTCTTCCTCTGGTTCTTCACCTGGTGAATCCTAGTCACCTCTCAGCTGTGGCCTCCCGTTTGGAGAGAGCCTGTCCTGCTTCCTGGGGGCAGTGGAACATCTGGATGCAGGCGATGGAGGTGTGCTCCAGCAGGAGGTGCACGCTGGGACTGGGGCAGGAAAGGGGCAGACCCTGAGGGGGTCAGCGTGGGGAGGAGGAGGCTCGCAGGGCAGCCTGTCTGATCAGTTTCTTCTGCAGCCTCATCACCAAATGTCCCTGTCTTCTCCTCTAATCAAAATGAAATAGCTGATGCGTTTGACTGATACCCTTTACCCTTCATGAGTACATCACTTCTCAGGGGTCTCTCTTCACCTGGGACTGGAATTCACATCCACTGGATTGGGACATCTCAGCAAGAGGGGCTTCAAGTTGGCCACGCTGTGGCGGCCGTGGCCCTGCTGCCGTGGAAGAGAAATGCATTGCATCCTGCCTGCAAAGGGCTCGGGCTGACACCTCTGCCCCAGAGCATGGCAGTGTGCTCACAGGTCTGCCTCCATCTCAAGACCATGAGCTCTCTGAGGGCCAAAGCAGTGCTCTTAGGCCTGGGGCCCTCAGAGCCTGTCAAGTGCCTGATGTGGATGTAACGGGAATCAATCAGTGTTCCCAGCATGAATGGAGGCATTTAGACCCCCATCCCACAGCATTTCAGAGGAAGAGCCTTGGTAGAGAGAGGAACGTTCCCAGCGAATGTTTCTATCATGTAGGATAATGAGGGTAGCTCACTACTGCCTGAGTAACCCCAGGGAGATGGTTAGACCAGTTGTGTTGCTGGCGAATTCTTTGTGGAGGGAGAGGCTGTCGTCTTTTGAGATGACATCTGTGGGAAGGAGTGGAGGTCCTGCGATGCAGAGACTGAGTAGAGTGGTTACCTATGAGGCAGATTGTAGAGCAGGATTATGTACTGATCATCATGAGCGTCTGAGCTCTCAGCAGGAAGGAGGGAATCCCTCTCTGAGAGAAGGAAGAGACAATAGCATTTGACAGCAGCACTTAAAACAGTGCCTTCACCTAGGCTTGCCAGGTGGCACTGGTCGTAAAGAACCCACCTGGAGTGGGTAAGGAGACATAAGAGACGTGGGTTCGATCCCTGGGTCAGGAAGATCCCCGAGAGAAGGGCTGGGCAGCGCACTCCAGTATTCTTGCCTGGATGATTCCATGGAGAGAGGAGCCTGGCAGGCTACAGTCCACGGGGTCACAAAGAGTGGGACATGACTGACGGGACTGAGCACGCACAAAACAGTGCCTGGAATGCTGCAGAAACTCAATAATTGCTTGTTGAATGAATTAATGAACAAAGATATCAGTTTGGCAGATTCCACTGAGACTGAGTCTTGGCATGGGATAAACTGGTGATTCAGATGGCTTTGAACAGCATGTGGAAAAGAGCAAATCGATTCAATAAGTATGTACTGAGCACCTACTGTCTTCTGGACAGTGTGCTTTCGTGCCAGGCAGATTTGCTGCTTATAAGCTGAATAAATTTGAGCAAATTATTCAAACTTTCTCAGCCTCAGCTTTTCATCCACAAAATGTGTACAATAATACTATTATTATGGTATCATAATACCAAACTCAAGCTTCACGGGGGATGAAATGAAGCAGGAAGAGATGAGACAGCTCAAAGAAAATGATGATGCTCCCCTGACTCCCATGAGCATCCCCCCTTCACATGACACTCCTTTTCCGCCCTTCCCAGGTGGGCTCTGCCCACCCCAGGACAACTGGCAGCAAAGAAGACCTGAGGCTGGCATATGGATGCCACTCTCCTCTTTGTCATCTCTGCCGCCCTAGCTGGTCACCATCTCTGACCCCTCCCGTGTCACGTCAGGCCTTACCATTGAAGAAGGGTGCTTATCCCCTAGATTTCACACTTTGGTGGGGCTGGGCTCCTATCAGAAAAATGTAGGCAGACGAGATGATGAAAATAGCTGAGAGGTTCCAAAGCAGTCGGGAGAGACAGAGGAAGCAGCTCGGGGAAGGCATGATGCAAACGTGAGGCCCGTGTGAGGTGCCCCTGCTACAAGAAAGTTGTGCTCCTAGAGCTCATTTCTTTTCTCGTCAGTATTGAAGATTCATGTTAGGCATCTGCAGCATCTAACTCTTTTTTTTTTTATCATTGATTCGGTTTTGGCTGTGCCGGGTCTTACTGCACGCAGGCCTTCTCTGGCTGCGGCTCAGCGGGGCTTACGCTCGTGGTGATTGGGCTTCTCACTGCGACGGCTTCTCCTCGTCGAGCGCGGGCTCCAGGGCACACGGACTTCAGGAGTTCTGGCACAGGGGCTCCTTACTCGCAGTGTAGGAGCTTTGCTGCCTCTCGGCAGATGGGACCTTCCTGGTCCAGGGACTGAACCCATGTCCCCTGTGTTGGTTGGTAGATTCTTAATCCCTGGACTGCCAGGGAAGTTCCTGTAGCATCTAACTTCTGCAAAAGTAGCCTGCAGATGCTCCTCAGCAAATATCCACTTTGCTGGGTGGGGCAGGGCATCAGTGATGTGATGCAGTCTTGTTAGTTGTGGATGAAATAGAAACAATTTGGAGAAGCGGGGGTACTCGCTAAGCTCTACACAGTGGCCATGTTGGGAGTGAGGCCTTCGTGGTGACATGATACAGTTTATGTTTGGGAGGGTAAGGGACCCTGGGGTGTACCCTAAGTCGAGTACATCATCCTTCGAAACCCAAGACAGAGGCCCCACTTTGCCTCATTGCCTCGTTTATAAACCGGGGATGATGGCATCCATCTGCCCTGACTATTGTAAAGGTCACCTGAGGTTAAGATGCTAACGGCGAGGACAGTGCCCACGACGTCATGATGACAGTCCCTAGCAAACGTCGAGCACTTACTGAGCTGATCGCCAGGCCAGGCCTTTCGCATGTATTTTCCCACTGATTTCTCCCCTCAGAACCAGAAAATAGGTGCTGCTTTAAATTTCCATTTACAAGATGAGAAAACTGAGCCTCAGAAAAGCTTGTTAACTTGCTCAAGGTCATATGGTAGGAAAAACGGTCGAAGCAAGACTCAAACTAAGTCTGTGTGTGTGTGTGTTCCGTCACATCCAGCTCTTTGTGACCCCATGGACTGTAGCCCATCAGGCTCCTCTGTCCATGAATTGTCCAGGCAAGAATACTGGAGTGGGTTACCATTTCCTACTCCAGGGGATCTTCCCAACCCAGGGACTGAACCCATGTCTCCTGCATCTCCTGCCCTGGCAGGTAGATACTTAACCACTGTGCCACCTAAGAAGCCCCAAACTAAGTCTGTTTGATGCCAAAGCCTGTGGTCAAAGCCACTCCCAGGCGTAGCCCACTGCTGGTCCCAGCAGCCCAAAGGACCGGAGTCTGCCCTGGGATGTGCTTGACTGAAACCTCCCCTCTCCAACCCCCCCTCCCGGAGGGCTCAGGCGTGGCTGGTGTCATCAGCTCTGCACGGTCCTGGCACCCTGTAATTTCCCTCCCTCAGGCTCTTTTGTGACCCTGAGACAAGTGCTTATTTACCCCATCCACTGCTTGGCTCCAGAGGAAAGTTCATCTCATGAGGAGGAAGCATGCCAGCATTTACCACTGAACAGCTCAGCAAAGCTGGTTTTCTCCCTGAGAGCTGCTTTCCAGTAACATTCAGCAGCAATAACAATAACATAAGCAGTAACCATAAGATGATAAGAAAGCCCAGTGCACACTTGAGCCTGTACAATCCCCTAGTGCGTTGTAAATAAAATGTCCCCAGTCTTCCTAACTACCCCTTGCAGGAGCTACCGCAGTTATGCCTGTTATATTAGTCAGGATCGACAAAGTATGCCCCCACAGGCAACATCTGTCCTGCCACTTGTTTCTGTAAATGAAGCTTTACCGGACTGTACTCATGCCGATTGTTTTTATATCAGCTATGGCTGCTCTGGTGCCACAACAGGGAAGTTGAATAGCTGTGACAGGGACTGACCCACAAAGCCTAACTAAGATATTTACTAACTGGCCCTTTAAGAAAGCGTTTGCCAAGCCCTGATATAAACTGTGAAACTGAGGATTGAAAGACCTGCTCGTTTTGAAGGAAATGGAGGAGACGTTTAAAGCCAGCGCCTGTTTACCCCGGGCCCAGTATCAGGACCTGCGCCTCTAGTCCCTTGGCTGGGTCTCTTCCTGGCCTGGCTCAACACAGTAGACATGTCTCATCATGCCAGCCTGACTTGGGCGACCCTTGACACATACAAAAGGCTTAACAAAATGCATCACATAAGGGGCATGGTTCATGTTAGATCAGCAGCCCAGACCCTCACCACACTGGCCCCCATATCCACATCTCTGTTCTTATTTCCACCCTTTCTTGAACTCTATGCTCCAGCTAAACAGTTCTCCTCATTTTCCTCCATATTCCCACCCCCACACCTTTGCCCAGTCCATCGCCACCTCCCCAATCTGGAATGCCCTTCCTTTTCATGTTTATCACAGTCCTACCCATCTTTCCAGACCTGTGTATCTCCTTCCATAAATCTTCCTCAGCTGTGGAAACATAGGAGGTTCTTTCTCAACACAAACTGTACGAGCACAAGCTTCTGGTCCTTGCACTGGTCCTTAGCACGCAAAAGAGAGGGAACAGCATCCCCACAGATGATATATGAACCAAGGAGAACGGGAATCTGGTCCCTGTCTTCCATCACCTAAAGGATTCCAACTAGCTAAACTAGGCTTGCTTGATCCTTTGTGCACTGGGAAGAACTGGCCTAAAGATTTCTGCCATTCACCTGAGACTTTAAACAAGCCACTTAAACTCTGACCCTCTATTTCATCTGGAATAATAACTGACATTCACTGAAGGTGATGCCAAGCATGGGCTGGCTGCTTCCAATGCATGATAGCATTTAAAGGTGATGCTTGACTTCCAGACCTCATGGGGCTCTTGTGAGGACTAAAGGTACAGAGGCTGAGTTAGGACCCAGGAATGCCTAAGGGCTCCCTGGATGTTAGTGACCTTCACCAAGAACCTCCTTCCCTTCTCAAAGTGCCAGTTTCTTATCTAGCAGTAAAATGAGTGATGAGTTAGATCACATGATTTGGATGGACTCATCAAGGCATGATATTAAAACAGTATGCAAATCATTTTTGCATTTTAGCCATGTAAGAGATACTGAATGACCCTTCAAAATGTTAAATAAGCCCTAAACTCAACTGGGTGAAATGCTTCTTGACATTGAGACTGGGAGACAAAATACACTTTGCTTCCATGTTGCAGAATTGGTTTCAAGGTGCTTCACATCACCTAACTATGCATGCTTAGTCATGCCCAACTCTCTGTGACCCCATGGACTGAAGCCCACCAGGCTCCTCTGTCCATGAGATTCCCCAGACAAGAATACTGGAGTGGGTTGCCATTTCCTCCTCCAGGGAATCTTCTTGATTCAGGGATGAACCTGGATCTCTTGTGTCTCCTGCATTGGCAGGCAGATTCTTTACCTCTGAGCCACTTGGGAAGCCCTCACTTAGCTAGTCTGATCTCTATTACAGTTGTCACCAGTCTTGACTCTCTGACGCATCAGTTCGTGTAAATATTATAGCTTCAGGTGTGGCTTGATTCATGAGCTCAAATATATCATCAGGTTTCAGTCTCTCTCTATCTCTTCCTCTCTGCTTTCCAATACATTGGTGTCATTCTTAGGCAGACTCCTTCATTGTGTTCCTGCCCAGCAACCTCTGGCTTACAATCTTCAAGTTAAGCAGAAAGACTTCTTTTTGCTAAGAGTGCCAGCGAAACCTCAGATTTGAGTCTCACTGGCTTGATCTGGGCCCTCCTTAACTGCAGGGTCTGGGTAATGAAAGACACTGATCAGGTACTTGGCCTATGTCTTGTACCCACACCTGGAGCTAGGGAGATGTGTTCAGCCCACCTAAGTCCCACAGATTGAAATTAAGGTGGATGTGATTATCCAAGGATAAAGAAAGGAATGCTAGGCATGCAGAAACAATAACTGATCATGCCAACACGCCATCTCTTGAAGATCAGGGCTCTGTCACATACCTCAGAGCCTTTGCCCATACTCTGCTTGGAATGTCTTTTCTCTTTCCTTCCTCCTTTCTCCTATTGCTCTTCTCCACTCCCAAGGAACTCCTAAAAGGCACTTGTAGCATCCTGTTTCATATTGCATTCCCAGTTTTCAGTACTAAACCTGGGAGTTGCTGCTGCTGTTCAGTTGCTAAGTCATGTCCAACTCTTCACAACCCTATAGACTGTCACCCGTCAGTCTTCTCTGCCCACAAGATTCTCCAGGCAAGAATAATGGAGTGCATTGTCATTCCCTTCTCCATGGAATCTTCCTGACCCAGGAACTGAGCCCAGGTCTCTTACATCTCCTGTGTTGCCCGGCATTTTCTTTATCACTAGCATCACCTGGGAAGCCTGGGAGGTGATAAAAGCTCCTGAAGCTCTGGTTAAAGTCGTGAATGGACTAATTTCAACATTCAGCCTTCTAACATCATGATTGTTGACTTTCATCTCCTACTTCTTCAGTTTGAAAACGAGATCATCCTCAAGCTGGACCACGAAGTGGAAGGTGGCCGAGGGGACGAGCAGTACATGCAGCTGCTGGAGTCAATGTGAGTTCAGGACCCAGCGTGGGAGGTGCTGGGAGAGTGGGAGGAGCCGGGAGAGCGGGCCTGAGGCCTGAGGGCACAGGACCCCAGGGGCTCTGTCCTCTCCCTGGAGACGGATCTGGAGGCTCGTGGGTGTTGCAGAAACTCCATTTTTGGAAGAAATTTCACATCTCTCTGCAGTGGCTACTTATTTGATATTGATGGAACAGGTGATAAAAGAAACCTGTTGCAGCTAAGGAAATAATCCACCAGGATGTTCACTTTTGTTATCTCTTACCTGAGGAATAATTCTTGCTGTCTTTTCCTTTTTTCTTTTTTAGTCTTTGACAGATATTGATCACAGTCAACAGATATGGAGTACATGCAATCTGTGGAAACACATTAAGTGATCTCTCTGTATTATCTCCTTTAGTTGAGTTTTCTCTGTTTGATCTCATTTCACAGCAATGCCCCTAAAGCTCAGGCAACTGTCTTGTCCAAGGAGACTAGGTCAAGCTAGTCGAGTGGACGAGCTGGGACTGAACCCAGCTCTGCTAAACTCCAGCACACAGGCCTAGGGAGGCAGTGGACAGTGGACAGCACCTAGGAGCACTGAACTTGGGCTCAGGACAATGTTTTAACAGCTTATTGAGATAAATTCATATAGCAGACAGTTCACCTAAAGTGAGGAGCGGTGGAACCAAGATGAAAATCCTCCAACAACATACAAATGGCCAGTGAGGCTCTTAGCGTATTCACGGGGCTGTGCAGCCAGTACCACACTCACTCTTAGGACATCTTTGTCGCCTCCCGAAAGAAAGCCCATACTCCTCCGCCATCATCCCCTCCCTTCTCTGGGGCTTCTGTGCGTGTGTTTATTCTGGGCATTTCATATAAATGGAGTTGTACGGTACACAGGCCTTTGTGACTGGCTTCTTTCTCATAACATGTTCTCAGGGTTCATCTATGCTGTAGCATTTGTCGGTATTTCATTTCTTTGGATTGGACATAGCCTATTTTGTTTATCCATTCATTAGCTTATGGCTATTTAGACTGTCTCTCCTTTGGGCTATCACAAATAATGCTACTATGACCGTTCATATAAAAATGTTTGTGTGGACACAGGTTTACAGTGCTTGGGTGTCTAACTAGGAGTGGAATTTCTGGGTCATATGGCAACTCTATATTCAGCCTATTGAGGAACCATAAAACTGTTTGCCAAAGTAGCTATACCAGTTACATTCCTACCAGCAATGTACAAGGGTTCCAATTTCTCCACATCCCTCTGTTAATATGTTTCTTACCAGTTATAGATATCCCAGCAGATATGAAGGGCTTCCCTTGTGGCTCAGCTGGTAAAGAATCTGCCTATGATGAGGGAGACCTGGGTTTGATCCCTGGGTTGGGGAGATCCCCTGGAAGTGGGAGAAGCTACCCACTCCAGTACTCTGGCCTAGAGAATTCCAAGGACTGTACAGTCCATGGGGTCGCAAAGAGTCAGACGTGACTGAGTGACTTTCACTTCACTAGCGGATGTGAAATGATATCTCATTGTCGTGTCAGTTAGCATTTCCTACATGGCTAATGATGTTGAGCATCTTTTCATGTGCACACTGATGATTTGTATGCTGTTGGAGGATTTTCATCTTGGTTCCACCACTCAGCAGCTGCACAACTTTGGACCAATCATGTAACAGCTTTGGCTTCAGTGTGCCCCATTTGTAAAATGGGGATGAGAAGCCTCCTATGGTTATATTGAAGAATGGACACAGCAGGTAGAAGCTGAATAAATGCTGTTTGATCCACTTCCTAACTCCCAGAGTCTATCTCTGACACCATGAGAAGTGAAGGCTTCTCCTAAGGTGTAGGAATATGGCTCACACATCCCAAGTTCCCTCCTATTTGGAGATTCCCTGATTTGTTTGATTCTCTGATATATAGTCAGTCTTGAGTTCTTACCCCAATCCTCGTAGGAAATTTTCACTTTAACAACAAAAGCACACTGAAGGTCTTATTATGACCCTCGCCATGACCCTCCCTGCCCGGCCCAACAGGCAGAGCCCAGTGGACAGGGTTGAGTCCCAGGCAGCACCACCGAGCTGGCCTTGCCCCCTCCTGCCACCATGCACAGCCTCACTAAACACCCTGGAAAGCAAAGTCCACTCAGCTGGGAGGAAAGACCCTTCCTCTGCTCCTCGCTGGGTATTGAGACTGATTGTCCAGGGAGGAGGTGACATTTTGCCTGTGTTAATATTTTTCTTAAAGCTGAAGAAAGGAAAATCTAAATATTGACCAGAAGTGAAACCAGGGATGGTGCTGGCAATTTCCATTCATATAAGCGGATGGGGCCCTGCAGCTGGTCTGCAGATGATCAGCAGGGTTTTCAAATCCTTCCTGAGTGATTATTTATAAAAAGGAGTCCTTGGAGGTCAAGGAAATTAAAAACAGCTCATTATTTTTCTCCTGAAATAGAGGTGTGAATGATTTTTCAAAGCTAATCAAGACCAACCCAAAGTATCAGGACCCCACCAGAACACCCAGGGACCACGTCCCTGCTCCTTCCTTTTGATTTCTGAGCCTCAGTTTCCTTAGCTGCAAACCGGGGATAAAAATACCATCCAACTGTTAGAGCTTTTATTGAGAATGAACAAGACACATCATGAAAAGTACTTATTACAGTTTGTGATACCTTATAGGTTGTCTGGAAATAGTAGCTTTTATTATCATTAATCCAGTGGGTGCGTGAGTGCGCTCAGTCATTCAGTTGTGTCCGACTCTTAGTGACCCCATAGGCTGTAGCCACCCGGCCTCCTCTGTCCATGGAATTTTCCAGGCAAGAATACTGGAGTGGGTTGCTATTTCCTCCTCTAGGGGATCTTCCTGACCCAGGGATTGAACCTGTGTCTCCTGCATTGGCAGGCAGTTTCTTTACAACTGAGCCACCTGGGAAGCCCAGTCAGGTGGATACGGATATAATGATTTGAAGCCATGAGCCTTTGTACCATTTCTCTTCCAGCTCCTCCCATCTTCAGGGCCTCCACTAATACATAGTACCCTAAATTTCAGCATTCCTGTGCTCCTGTGCAGTGTACAGCCTTACACAGTATCTCACCCTTCCCCATCCTTAGAGCTGTCTTTGGAGCCCACTCCCACTGTCCATATCTGTCTTAAAGTGAGAGTCCCACATTAAATGCAATAACAAGACACTTTCTCCCCTCCTGTGTTTCATCTGCCTGAGAATATTTCTAGAAGGGGCAAGGGGCCCAGAAGCCTGAAGGGGACAGAGAAGGTGTATTCTGGGGCCTAGATCTCAAACCGGTTCAGCTGAAAGAGGACCCACCGTAAGATGCACACCATACATAGTCTTTAAAGGAATGGATGCGAGTCCAGTCCAGCACTGACAGAGGGTGTGGGCCTGCTCCTCCCTCTGAGGACCTTCTGGGGGAGTGTGAGCCCCCTTCATCCCACCAAAGCAGGAGCCACAGGTGCCTGGTGCTCAGTGTCCTGCCCACCCCTCCTTCCACAAAGTGACGGATTACTGCATCACTCTGAGAGTCTTGCAGCCCTTTTTCCTTGTCACTTATACTCCACTGTTGGACTCAAAGGAAAGTGTGTGACCTTGGCAGGATCGAGATTAGAACCCAGCCTCGTGGGGGCCTTGAACCTAGCCTACAAACTGAGGGTGATAATGATGCCTACTTCATGGAGACTATGTGAGCACTGAACAAGATAATCAATAAAACCAGTTTAGCACAACATTTGGAACACACATACTCAATAAATAACAGTATCATGAATTATGGTTAGTTTTTATTTCTATATCTGCTTTCACTGCTAGACCGTGAACTCCCGGAGGTCAGTGAATTGCTATTTCTGAGATCTCTGAATCCCTAGTTCCCAGAAGAATTCATGTTGAACACACAGATGGCTAGATGGATGGTGATGGATGAAGGATGGATGAGTGATTTCAAACCAATCTGCCTATCCATCTCACCAACCCTAGACCGTATGAGCAGTCTTTTCACCTTATGGCTGAAAAATAGAGTTAGAAACCCAAGACTTTGTTTTTCCTAAACCCTTGCTTCTCAAAGAATCAACAGTATGGCATCAGCTGGGAGCTTGTTAAAATGCAGACTCTCAGGCCCTAACCCAAATCTGATGAATCAGAATCATGAACTCAGTGTCCAGGTGATCCCCATGCATGTTTAAGTCTGCACAACAGCAGAGAAAACCATTGGTTCTTAATATTGTCTGCACATTAGCATCACCTAGAGAAAAGAAATAAAATACTGCTTACTGGCTGACTCCCACCTCCAGAGACACAAAGACATCAACCTAGGGTGGACTTTGAGTTTTGTAGAAGTTCCCCTGTGACTCTACCATGAGACCAGGACAGAGAACCCCTGATCTGCCAGGCTCACAGCCTCAGATGACTTCTACTGGGGAGGCTGTGAGAAATCACACCCCAAATACTGGGACAAAATTTCAATGCATTGTCATTAAGATTGAAAACAAGGCTTGAAGTGACCATCCCAGAAGGAGTGAGGCACAGCTGTGACTGAGCCAGACAGGGCTAAATCACAGAGCAATTTGCATCTCTCCTTGAGAGCAGGGAACAGGTGCTTTTCCTACAGTGAAGATGGATTTGTCTGATCGCAGCTGCAGTTTGAGATGTCATCTCCTTGCAGTCTGGTTTGGCTTCTGGGCAAAATGACCCTCCAGAGTCCTAGCCTTCCTTACTTTCCCCCTCCTAGGAACTCTTGGGACTTAAACTGCTGTGGGCATAGTAGGCAGAAACAGATGTAGCCTGAGAAGTGCTTGTCTGCTCAAGATGCCTGAGAACACACCAGTGTTTCTCTGCGAGAAATACTGAAGTGATTGTCTTGATTCCCAAGGTCACCGCTTACTGGCAGAGTGATACTGGGAAGGACATTTAACCTCTCTGAGCCTTGAATACCTCATCTTCAGAATAAGAGGAGTCATCTTTACTTATCAGAATGACTGTTATTATTTCTTAAGAGAAAGTGATTAGACAGTGTCTGGCTCAGTGGTAAAGAATTCACTTGCTAATGCAGGAGACGAAGGAGACATGGGCTCGATCCCTGGAGTGGGAAGATCCCTGGAGAAGGAAACGACAGCCCACTCTAGACTTCTTGCCTGGAAAATCCTGTGCACAGAGGAGGCTGGCAGCTCCAGTCATGGAGTTGCAGAGTAGGACACGACTTAGCAACTGAGCACGTATGCAGGGTGCAGAGTAGACGACTAAGAAGTAATCATTAAGCGAGACTTTAAGCCATCTGTCTCTCTTCACCTAGCCTGTAGGCTGCTTAAGGGCCGGCGTAATTCTTCATATATATATATATATATGTACGTATATTTATATCTTTCTCCCCACCCCCACTCTAGCACATTGCCTAGCACTAATAGTTACTTAAGGAATGTCACCATTTTAGTTTTTGTTTTTAAGATTTAGAATATTAATATTACAACAAATGTTGTAACTTGTTCAAATAACATATGGACATTTAAATTGAAAAGTGAGCATTGCCCGTTCCTATCCCCCACCTAGACCCTTTGTCGGAGGCGATGTGCGTTGAGTTTGGTGTTTATCCTCCCCGGTGGTCACATTTATAAAGACACGAAGACACATACACTGGGCACACACGCCCACTCACATGTAGCATTTGGTGCGTGACGGCAGCTGCGGGAACCAGACGGTTGTCATTAATATTTACCAACCCTGTGACCCTGGACAAGTTAGTTGACCTCTTTGTGCCTTAATTTCCCCATCAGCAAATATTTCATAAGATTGTGATGGTAGATTAAATGAGTTAAAATTTGTAAGATGTTTAGAATAATGCCTAGGACATGGTAGGTTCTTTGTAAGATGGTTAAATAAAAAAACAAATATTGTTCTGAGATTTGGTTTTCTCAGCTGTATAGTTTATAGAGATTTTTGTGTCAAAACATTGATCTCTGATACTTTTTAACGCCTTCATAGAGTCACATTTTGTGAATACACTTTAATTGGACATTTAGAATGGTTCTAACTATTTTCCTATTAGACAAAATTTCTAAGTATTATAAATATACCCTTACCTATTTATGGGATTATTTCTGTAAAATAGACTCCTCAAATAGAATTATTGAATCAAAGATATGTATTTTTATAATTTTTACAGATACTGTGAAAATTGCTACCCCAGAAAGTCGTACTGCTTCACTCCCGATATGGGTCTATAAAAGTAACTATTTCCGTACACCATTGCCCACACTAGAATTTTATTTTTATTTTTTCTCATTTTGTCAGTGGGGGAAAATTTTAAATACTTTCTACACTATATGGTCAATATGCCCATGAGGTTGCTTCAGTTGTGTCCACCTCTTTGCGACCCAATGGACCGTAGCCTGCCAGGCTTCTCTGTCCATGGGGTTCTCCAGGCAAGAATACCCAAGTGCATTGCCATGCCCTCCTCCAGGGGATCTTCCCAACCCAGTGATCCAACCGTGTTTGTAATGGCTAAACCTGTCAAGACCAGTTCTTTACCACTAGCCCACCTGGGAAGCTCCAAGTTCAGTTCAGTCGCTCATTCGTGTCCAACTCTGCAACCCCATGGTCCACAGCACACCAGGCTTCCCTGTTCATCACCAGCTCCTGGAGTTTACTAAAACTCATATCCATTGAGTCGGTGATGCCATCAAACCACCTCATCCTCTGTCGTCCCCTTCTCCCCCTGCCTTCAATCTTTCCCAACATCAGGATCTTTTCCAATGAGTCAGTTCTTCTCATCAGGTGACCAAAGTATTGGAGCTTCAGCTTCAGCATCAGTCCTTCCAATGAACATTCAGGACTGATTTCCTTTAGGATGGACTGGTTTGACTCTGAAGAGTCTTCTCCATCACCACAGTTCAAAAGCATCAGTTCTTTGGCTCTCAGCTTTCTTTATGGTCCAACTGGAAAAACCATAGCTTTGACTAGACAGGAAGCCCCAAATCAGTGTATAAATAAGGACTGAACAAAGGAACCAAAGGACTCAGTGAACCAAGGGAGCTTGGATTTACAGATTTGTTTGGCTTTTGCTCCACCCACCCTCCCCGCAGCCCCGCCCCTCCCTGCCCCCAGCACGCCTCCTCTCATGCCCTTGAGCTCATCACCCTCCCGTCTGTGCGGCAGCCTGATGGAGTGTGCCGCGGAGCACCCGACCATCTCCAGGTCGGTGGAGAACTTTGTGAACCTGGTCAAAGGCCTCCTGGAGAAGCTGCTGGATTACCGGGGCGTCATGACGGATGAGAGCAAAGACAACCGCATGAGCTGCACTGTGAACCTGCTGGTATGTGGGCTTCTCCCCTTGTGCAGTCAGAGCAGTCACGGGGGCTGGTCTGATTCTGGGTTCTGCCGTGGTTCTGGGTGGGGAAGCAGCGCTCAGGGCTTTAGAAGTCAGAAAAACAGGAGAGTGAGTCCCTCTCTTGACATCTGCCAGCTCTGTGACTTGAAGTCAGCCCCTGTCATGCTCCTGCGCCTCAGTTTATCATGTGTATGAGATCGGAAGGCGCATAGTCAGCTCTCCCTGACTTTTTGCAGCCCCGCAGACAGGGGTTTGGTATGCCCTGATTGAAACAACTACAGACAGAAAGCACCAGAGGGAAAAGAAATCCACCAAGTTCCCAAAAGCAAACTTAAATTTACTGGATGCTAGTCACTGTTTACACAGCATTTAGATTGGATTTACAACTGTTTACATAGCATTTACATTGTTTTAGTAAATACAAGTAATCTAGAGATGACTTAAAGTATATGGATGTGTGTAGGTTATATGCAAATACTATTACCATGCTATTTTATGTAAGAGACTGGAGCATCCTTGTATTTTGGTGTCTATGGTGGTCCGGGCACCGTTACCCTGCAGATACCAAGGGATGGCAGTATCTCCTTTGGCACTTAACACACCACAGAGAAAGAAAGTGGTAGTGTAAAGAAGTTAAGAGTATGAGCTTTGAAGTCACTCAGCCTATTCTCACCCTCTCTCGGATAATTAATAGAACCCCCAAGGAAATTTTTTCTGACGGTTCAGTTTGCTTATCTGTTACATAGTGAAAATAATAGTACCTAATTCATAGGTTATGCAGCCCTGGGGGGTGTGCTCAGTCGCTCAGATGTGTCTGACTCTTTGCAACCCCAGGGACTGTAACCTGCCAGGCTTCTCTGTCCCTGGAATTTTCCAGGCAAGAGTGTAGTTCTGACCCATGGTTAACTGCTCGCTGTGTGTTAGTTTCCTTATCTTATGGAATGAAGTATACTCATAACTAGGATTTATAGAAGAGTACTATGGGACAGGCTAACCAGAGCAGCTAACTCCAACCCAGACTCTTCACCCCTGTGCCACACAGCCTGCCAGGGGCCAGCTCCCGGTCTCCCCTCAGATGTCCTGGAATGTGGCTATGAGACAGCTTGCATCAACAATCGTGCTTCATACTCACCAGGCCAACCCCCCCCCCGGAAGGGATTAAAGTGACTAAGGTTGGCCAAAACACCACATGGCTCCTGGTACATCAATCCCCCCGACGTTTCCAGTGCTCCAGAAATATAAATTGTGTGCCCAGAGTTCTGTTGTATGTTTTCCGTTTACCCCAATTGGACTCTTTGAACACCCTAGATACTGCCATTGATTTTCTAAAATGCTAAGGGGAGTTAAAATTCCTGATTACAGCAGAAAGGAATTCATTGCTGATAACTCCACATGACCCACTTTACACAAAGGACACAAAGGAAGGGTTTTCTAGGAGTTTAGCAGTTTCTTGTCATTGGAGAGGTAGAAGTTGGTTAAAGAAGCTGACAGAATCTGACCTGGGAGAAAGTTGGGAATGGTAGATCTATAAGCAGTTTAAACCCAGCATAGAATTTAAGCAGATCTTGGTGATTTTGGAGTGTGGCTTAAATACAATATCAGGAAGAGGAAGAGGATGGGGTGGGCATGTCTGGAGGTCTAGTGGGACTCTGCCAACCACTGACTGTGCCCTGGAACACACCATCTCACCCTCTGAGAGCCTTAGGTGCACATGGGTGCATTGAATTAAACCTGGATTTTCTGCAAGTGTGGCTCAAGTGTGAGATGGTAATCTCCTGACTCAAAATCTGTAAGGACTTGTTTTAAAATGCACGTGATTCCTGAATAACCAGTGGTCTACAAGAGCCTTGAGATGGAATAGGCATTGCCAAGTTTAAATGTTTTTGATTGTGGAATCTCAGCATAACTCTTGATAGTTCTGTACTGGCAAAAGTTATCATCACTGTTATCATCACTGGGATCTATTGTGATTACTATTACTATTATTCTCGCTATTGCTATTGCTCTGATTTCACCTCAAGCTCTCCTCAGTGCAGGATCTGAGCTTTGAAAGATCAAGCTGGGCTGCCTTTCATAGTAGACTTTCTCAAAATAAACTTCCTCAGTCTCCTCGAAAGCCTATCTCTCAATGCAGCAAATAGCTGGATTGCACCTCCTGATGTGACGGCTGGGATACTTCCTCTGTCCCTTTATAGTCTAAGGATCAGGGAAGCGACTTTCAAGTCAGAATAAGCAGTTTGGTGCATTCAGGAAAGTAAATTTCTTGCTCCCATCTCACCCAGATAGTAAATAGCAGTTTCCTCTCATCTTCATCACAATGCCCTCCACCCCTGCTGTTCTGCAAAGAAAAACACTCATCACTGTTTTTCCTCCCTTATCTAGAATTTCTACAAAGATAATAATCGGGAAGAGATGTATATAAGGTAAGATTTTTGTTTTCTAAAACCCAAACCTGCTGTGTCACTCTTCTGCCAGATATCCAGCGATAGCTCCCCACTGCCTTCAGCAGAATTTAAGCACATCTTGTAGACCCTCAGATCCTCTGTGTTCTGATTCTTATCCGTCTTCTTGTATTCAACTCTTTCCCTGCTCCTACGATCAGCCTCCCAAATCCACCTGGAGTTCTCTGACCTGCTGTGCTGTTTTGCTGTGAATTGTGCTGGTGAATTGCTCTTGTATTTGTTACAAGGCTGGCATGTGAAGCCCTAGTCTAGGGTTTGGAAGGCAAATACTTAGATCATTGGCCAGCCCAACTTCAAAGGGAAGAAATGACCAAGATGTATGATGGTAGCTTCTTTGTAGGCATTTAAAAGACACTTATTTGAAAAATCACATGAAGGATTTTTGGGGGATATTCACCTGAAGCAAAGAACTCCCTTGTCAGTGTTTCTTAGAATCTCACTTTTTTCCTTCAAAGTTTTTTAAAATTACTTTACTCATTCAAAAATTATGCATAATTATAACCCCCCAAATCCTCATAAAATATGGAGAGGCAAAATAAAACTCTTTTTAGATAACCATAATCTATACGTATTCCCAGACCATTTAATATTTATATATAGATCAAATTCTATGCATGCTTAGTTTTTGAAAAAATGGGCTCATGTTGCTCATAATTTATTCTTTGCTTGACAAGAATTCTATGTCAACAGATGTATTTCAACATAATTTTTAATGGAACTATAAAATTCTCATTCCAGAATATACCATAATTTATATAGCTAGTCAGTCCTATGTTGTTGAACACTTAGGTTGTTTCCAATTTTTTTTATCAGAAATATCACAATAGCAAAATTCCTGGACGTATGTCTTTATGTATCTCCTTGTGAGACAAAGGCCTGCAAAATGGAACTGACTGTAAGATTAACGACTAAGGCCCTTTCGAGGTTTTTGACACATTCTGTTGAAGACCAGAGACTCCATGTCCAAACTCACTCTGCTATTACTGCAAATATTTTTAGGTACTTTAGCATTATTCCAGAAATAGGAACTATCATTTGGAAAAAAGATAGTCCCACAGATTGTCCTGAACTTGGATAGTATTTATAACATCACTAGACATGACTCACTGTAGAAGCACAGTGCTTTGGGTCTGAAGGACCTAGGGCTTTCCCTGTCATCCTCTGTCACCTTGGAAAACTCACTTGGTGTCTTTGGGCTAGGGTTACCCCATGTAGAATTTTTCCATTCTGTTCTGAGGATTAAATGAGATGCTACAGGTAAAGTGCTTGGCACTTGGTTCCCTCCTCAACCTCTTTTCATTTCTTCCCATTTTAGAAACACAGATGGAGAATCCCAGATTTCCATAAGCTTTATAGATATGAATCTTCTAGTAATCTAGGTAAACCACATTTGCCTAAACCAGACATTGTAAATAAAATATAGTCTGAAAATCTGTCCTGTTTGGCAGGCATAGTATTTAAAAACATTTTTAATTGGTTGCCAAATTTTAAAAATCTAGAGATGTTATATAAAAGTCAAAATCTCCCTCTTCTGAAAAACTTGAAAGGTGTGGCAAAACTGGGCCCACACACCCGGACACCCACCACCTAGGCTGGGTGATAGCGTTTCAGACAGGACACAACACCGCATGGTCTCCATCCCCATCAGACTTTGTCCCCTCCAACTCTCTCAAGCTGCCCTTCGCCACCAGTTTGCATTTGAGTCCCCCCAACTCAGGCCCAGCTGGTGTCTTCCATCATGCTCTGTGGTTGATCCCTGAACCCTGGAGTTGACAGAGGATGGGGAGTGTCTCGGTCAGTTGAGGAGTTGAAAGCAGCAGAGAAGCTATCCCTTGGACCAATTTCTTCAGGTTTTTTGGACCCCAGTCATCAGGGATCAGAGACCAAGGACAAGCAGGTGGAGACAGGGTAGGGTATGACTGTGTGCTCAGGGGTTTCTGGAAGTTGACCACAATCCTCAGGTGCAGGCTACGTGCAATTTCATGATCCATAGAAAGTTGAGTGGGGAAGAGTGACTATAAAGGCAGAAACAGCTGGTGTCAAAACCTGCTTCTACCTATTTCTAGCTCTATCTACTTTAATGTCTGTCTCAGTTTTCTTATCTAAAGAAAAATTGTTGAGAGGATGAATTGATATTATATATAAAGCACCCATTAGTGGAATGGATGGATGTACAATCTCTCTGGAATGCCCCCCGTCATTTGTCCTCTTATCTTCAGATCCCAACCCAGCTGTCATACCTGGGAAAGCTTTCCAGGAGCCCCACCTGGATGACACCTGCTCTCATAGTAACCAGAGACCTCTCCTTCCAGCATTGGTCACAACTGTACTTTTGCATTTACCTTTTTGGTTATTTAGTTGATGCCTGTCTGTTTTCCTAAATTACAAATGCTAAACTCTGAGAATGAATGGTGTCTGCTTTTGCCACCATTTATCTCTCACGCCTGGCACAGCCTGTGTGCGCAGTTCAACTTTGCTGATGGAATAAATAAATGAGCAAAAGGTCACTAGCTCATTAGTTATCAGAAACTACTAGTTGACCTTTCTTCCCTCCACAGTCTTTGGCAATCCCTACCCTGAGTTCAGGCAGCCTCCATTTGGCCCACTGGCCATGTTTTATGTAGCCAAGGACATTAAACCCTAGCTCCTCCTTGGGTGACATTCTGTGCAGAAAATTTTTTGTAACAGAAAATCTAACCCTGAGCATTGAGACCTGATTTGAGTGCAGATGCTTGAGAAGCCCTTTGTTCCCTGTAGTTAGATAGCCAAGGCAGAGTTTTGACACCGTTACAGACAGTGCCTTTTGTTTCAGAGGAAGGATCAAGAGCATCACATCACAGCATCTTCCCTTCACCAAATTATTAAGAGTTGGGCTTAAAAAATACTCCTGATGACATGCAAGTCACCAAAGCAGTGGCTTTTTGGCTCTGGATTCTGTTTCCAACAGTGGCAGGAGAGAATGCTTTGTAGAAGAAGCTGATGCACAATGATAATAGATAATAGTGTCCCTGCTCAGCAGTGGCTACAGGCTGATCACTTTTAGTGAATAACGGCATTTGTTAGTAGCAATGCTGGCTGCCACTCACAGAGCCTTTTCTACAGGGTCTGCTTGGCCCTTTGTAGGCACAGAAACTCTACAGGTAGGTTCTGTGAGCACTATCATTGTATACATGAGCAAACTAAGGCACAGAGAAGTTGATTCATTTAGACACATTATGTATCAAATAATTGATTGAAGCTCCCTTCCTCTGATCCTGTCCTGTTCTTAACATCTTTCAATCCTAGTCATCCTAGGGTTCAGAACTAGATCATCACATTGCAGAAGGGTAGGAGATGGGAATGTCATTATAGTTGAATTGCAGATTCTTTCTGCTGACAGCTCCATGCCTCCAACCAAATGTCTAATTTCTAACCGCTTTCTTTACTTATCAGAAATTTCACTTTCTTTACACCTTGAGAGCATTGAAGAGAGGGTAGAAGTTCCCCTTTACAGTGCTATGACTTGTCCATGCCCTTGGAGTTGTACAATGATTACGGTCTAGTCTCTGAAGGCAGTTAAACTAGGATCATAGTCCAGTTCTTCATTCATTAGCACGTGACCTCCAACAAGCCATTTGCTTCTCCTTCCTTGATTTCCCTTACTTGTCATATTGCATTGGCCGGAGTCTTCAGTATGAAGTTGAATACTGGCTAGAACGATACCTAACTTCTCCAGGCCAGAGCTTTCTTATCTGTAAATGAAAATTCTCAACGGACCCATTTTATAAGGTTGTCAGGCAGCGTAAATGATTGGAGGCATTTAAAATACTTGGCATGGTTCCTGTCATTACGCTAAATGTCCTGCACCTTCTAGGTGCTATCACTATCCCTCATGCAAGGGGACTGAATGGCAGGAGATGGAGGACTCCCTTGTGAACCCAAGAGGTATCCAGGTGCTCTCTCTGGCCTGGCCCTACCATCTGCATTCTTATCACTGCATCTGCTGATTTACCATATTTCCCAAACAGGTACCTGTATAAACTCCGCGACCTTCACCTGGACTGTGACAACTACACAGAGGCCGCCTATACACTCCTTCTCCACACCTGGCTTCTCAAGGTACTGCCTTCCCAATGAAGGGGATTCATGCTGAGATCCCATGGAGCCCTCACAGCAAGTTGTAAAGTTTAAAAAAAGGGGGGGGGGGAATTAGCCAAATAAATTCTGTTTTGCCCTGTATCCCCAGACTTTTAACCTGGCAGGTTACTTTTCTGTACTGTTCTGTCTGGTCACATAAGGTTTCAAGTGACCTTCGCATTTAGCAGCAGCAACAACCCCCTGAGATGTATTTGCAGTTTTACATAACATTCGAACTGTTTTATATAACATCTAAGCATCAAGTATAAATCATTAGCATGCCCTGTGAGCTGTTTTTCTTCTCTTGAAAGTGCTGCTGGAGCAGGACAAAGTCTCAAGGATTTCCTTTGGGTTTTGAAGAGCTGGGGCCATGTCTTGCAGGGATTCAGAGAAAAATCCTACAGTCCTTACACAGGAGCCAACAGAGAGTCCGGCGAGTCGATAAGTGTGACTCCGTAGAAATGGAAAGGTGCTTCCTGTGGAAACTGCACCTCTCCAATGGACACTCAGGGCAGCAAGGACACAGGCGGGGTGTCTGCAGGGCCCCCTTCTGCTCCTCAGCAGCAGGGGAAACCCGCCCAGGTAACTGCGCGTGTCCTCTCTCTGCAGTGGTCAGATGAGCAGTGTGCCTCGCAGGTCATGCAGACAGGCCAGCAGCACCCCCAGACCCACCGGCAGCTGAAGGAGGCGCTCTATGACACCATCATAGGCTACTTTGACAAAGGAAAGGTAATTGGTCCCCGCCCTTCCTCTCTCTGTGGGAACCCTAGCTGCTGGGAAGGACCCTTCTCTCCCATACTCCACATGCAGTCCACCTGCAGGTTGGTCAGCTCTCCTGCCCAGCCCCAAGTCTGATCATTTCTCTCCATCTCCGTTCCTGCTACATATGTTCAAGGCACCGCATTGCTCACCTGGACACAGTGAGTTCTAGGCAATAGCCCTCTATCCTCTATTCTCTGCAACAGGTCCTCCTTCATACAGGAAACAGGGTGATCATAGAACATACTTATGCCATAGAATATGCCCCATTGTCCTGCTTACAGTCTTCTCAAACAGCCATCCCAACACTTAGATCAAATTAGAGTCTTTCCCATGACCCATGAGGCCGCATACGAGCTATGCTCTGACTACCTCTCCCGTGTCAACTCTGCCAGGCTCCCTTTTGCTCACATACTCTGTGCCAAGCTCTCCTCTACCTCAGGGCCTATGCACTTGCTTTTCCCAGCTTAGGACGTTTCTCCTTCATTCTTACCATGGCCAGCTTCTTCTCACAGCTCAGGGTTTTGCCCAAGCAAAGAACACCATGTCCTGAAGGAAGCCTTCCCAGACCATACACAGCAGTCCCACTGCTGTGAGTCATACTCATTTCTTCCTCAAAGCACTAATCACTGTCAGACATCACCTCGATTGTTTTGTTTTCACTTGTTCATTGTCTGGCTCTCCGCTTTAGAAGGCCAGGAGCAAAGATATTTGTCTTGTCCACTGCCGAATGCCTAGTAGCTAGCGCAGACCCTAACATATGGGACCCAAAAGATATATGTTGAATAAATGAATTAATTAAATGTATGAATGACATCATGGTGTCATCATTGATCTCTAAACAGCAAGAACAGAGTGATTTGTCGTGTTTTGTCTGGAAATTGGCCAAACCAGTTACTGCCCATCCTCCAGCCTCCAACTGGCCCTTCAGGAAGCACCAACTCAAATGCTGCAGGAGACATAGTAGGTGGCTAAGAGCTCAGGGTCTGGGTTTCAAGCCTCGTTCCTTTGCCACCTACAATCCCCATGGCCTTTCAGAGATTCCAATTCCCCATCCATAATGGTGAGATATTTATAGTATCTACTTTCTAGCTGCATTGTGAAAATTAGGTGATAAAATGATGTAAAGCACCTAGCATAAGACCTGGTACATAGTACTAACTTGTTCAGTTTCCTAAAATATTTATTTATTTAAGGACTTCTCTGGGGGCTCAAATGGTAAAGGATCCACCTGCAATGCAAGGGACCCAGGTTTGATCCCTGAGTCAGGAAGCTCCCCCGGAGAAGAGGATGGCTATCCACTCCAGTGTTCTTGCCTGGAGAATCCCATGAACAGAGGAGCTTGGTGGGCTACAGCCCATGGGTCACAAAGAGTCAGACATGACTGAGCGACTAAGCATGAATACATTTATTTATTTGTCTGTGCCAGGTCTTAGTTGCAGCATGTAGGATTTTTTTTTTTTAATTGTGACATTCAGACCCTTAGTTGCAGTGTACAAACGCAATTCTCTGCCCTTGAGGCCCCAGGTGACTGCCTGCTTCCTCTAACAAGCTTTTCTTGAGTCCTCCAGCTTACCTACAGCCCTACCTCTTCTCTGAATGACCAGTCCTCTTACAGTTCATCAAGGCACAATTTAACACTTACTTTTGGCCTGTTCTGTCACCGCAGTTCATTGCATCTGTCTTAGTGTGATCTCGCCACCTTCCCTGAAAATATGAAATGAGGTAATGTCTGTGGAGGGGTTTATAAATTCCCAGGCATTGAGTGGTTGGAGGAGACTGTTTTTATAATTTACGATCCTAAGCCTCTTGAGGGCAGAGACTCAGCCCTCTCTAGAGCCTGCTGTCCTGCTGGGCTTTGAGTCTGAGCTTACTTTTGGTTTATTGGCTGATTAAGTCAGTCACAGTGGGAAAACCCAGAAAGGACATGTCAAGCCTTGTCCTCTGCCAATATCCAGCTCAGCCAACCCTTCGCTGAGCAGAGAGGAAAAAGACATAAGCCCCAGTATTAAGGGGCATATTACTAGTCGGCAAAGCACACATAGTGGTCATCATTTTTTTTTTTTTGCACATAACCACTTGGTGTTTTGCAATAATGGGGAGGAAGAGGGAGGGAGCAGGGTGGTGCTGAAGTGCTTCAGGGGCGGAGAGGAGGGAGCAGGTATAGCCCCCTCTATATGCCACAGCTGCGGTAGCTTCTAGAATGAAGCCCAAACTCTGTAGCATCCCTTTGACCTCCTTTCCCCGTACCTCCCCTCATGGACACTTACTGATCTAGATACACGAAATGACTTTCTACTCCTTAAGTCCTCTTGTCATTACCGGATGGACTCCTTCACATCCCTCAAAACCCAACTAGTACATCTGTTTATGTGTACCCTTTACCCACTTCTGTTTCATGAAAGCAGACACTGTCTTGTCCATTTTTATCGCTGTCCCACCCCTGAATACCATGCCCAGAAGCCAGCAGGTACTCAGTAACTAATGTGAGAGACTTGGGGATCAGTGACTGGCAGAGGTCCTGCGACCACAGGGGCGGACCTGAAGGGCATTCCAGGCATTTGACCCCCTGCCTGTCTCCCTTCTCAGCCCCTCACGATCCCTTAACACATAGGGAGGATGTTTCTGACTTATTATGATGGAAAGTTGGCAAAGACCTCCCCTTGAGCCAAACAGCCCCCTGGCCCAGCCCTGTGGCTTCAACGCCATCTTCTTGTTCAGGCCAAGGAGAAAGAGCCAGCTCATACTCACCTGTGGACTTGATTCTTCCTGGCACGTAAAACATTTTTATGCTGCTCACTAAGCTGTCCATGGGTTTACAGCCGTGGCTCCTCCACTCAGCACTTGCTTTTATTCATCTTTATGCTTGGATGCAGAGAGAGCACTTTTGCGACAAAGCACACTGCATTTTGGCAACCTCCCCTCTCTCCTCCCCACCTCCCCCAGTGTCTCCATTTTAGGTGCCTCTTCCATCTGAAACCAAGTTTGAAATGTGATGGGTGTCCCTTGA
The DNA here is from genome assembly GCA_007570785.1 of Antilocapra americana. Lineage (NCBI taxonomy): Eukaryota > Metazoa > Chordata > Mammalia > Artiodactyla > Antilocapridae > Antilocapra > Antilocapra americana. The sequence goes on along the minus strand of ML664243.1, from coordinate 4,584,338 downwards.
GATTGCCAGATCTCCAGCCCACCCAGCACCTCCCTCTGCCTCTCTGTGGAGGTTCCTGACCCCTTTGGTCTAGGATGGAAGGATGACCTATTGGTTTCAGTTAAAATGGAACAGATGGAAAGGACCCCCTCTGTCCAGAGGGTTGTTTTTTATTCAGAATCTTTTTTAAAGATGGAAAAGACCTGTTTAAAAAAAATTTTCATCACTTTTTTTAATATTCTAGTACCACCTCCACCTCCACCTCTATGCCGCCCATTGCTCACTCACCCTAAATAATGCAGTTAAGAAGTGACAGCATAAAGTTTTATTTATGCAAGATGAATAAATTCTTGACATCTCTGTACAACATGGGGCCTATAGTTAACAATTCAGTGTTATGCATTTAAAAACCTGTTAAGTGGGTAGATCTCAGGTTAAAGTGTTCTTACCACATTTGGTTTTTAAAGTGAGAGAAAGAGAAGGGTGGAAGGGAGGGAGGGAAGAAAGTTGGCCAAAGGGAAAAAGAAAGTGATGGGACTGGCAGAGTGAAAAGACCCCAGTAGCAAACATCAAGAGAACTGTATCTGGCTCCAACTCCATCCTCAGAAATCCGCTGCCTGCTTCTTTTCCTTGTGAACCATTTTCTTTGGGAAATCTCTGGTGGCTCAGATAGTAAAGATCCACCGCAATGCAGGAGGCCCAGCTCTGAAACCCGGGGTCAGGACGATCCCCTGGAGAAGGGAATGGCTATCCAATCCAGTATTCTTGCCTGGAGAATCCCACAGACAGAAGAGTGTGGTGGGCTGCAGTCCATGGGGTTGCGAAGAGTCTGATGTGATAGCGGGACCAACAGTTTCACTTTCTAAGGGAGGGGATTGTTTTTACCTGGAGGAGAATTGCTTTGCAGCGCTTACAGTGCGTCTGGTTTCTGCTGTACAACAGCGTGGATCAGCCACGCACACGCCACATACCTCCCCTCCCTCTCGAGTCTCCTTCCCCTCCTGCCGTCTCACCCCTCTAGGTCATCGCAGAGCCCCAGACTGGGCTCGCTGTGCTGTGTAGCCGCTCCCCACTAGCTACCTGCTTTACACATGCAGTGTATTTGTCGGCGCTCCTTCCTCAGTCTGGCCCACGAAAGCTCAGTGTGAGGTCAAGGGTCATGCTCAGTGCACATCCTGGCTCTGCTTTAGGTTCGGCCTTTGACCTGGGGTGGATGCTCTGTCTGAATCTCTGGTTCTCACCTGGGAGATGCGGGTGCTGCTAGTCACCTCTCAGAGGGCTTGTGAAGATCCAGAGAGCATGGAAATAAAGCACTCAGCCTAGTGTATGGGTGTTCCATTATTTATCAGGAAACTAGGGAGAGAAGCAGAGGATCGGCCTGGTTCTTGGGATGCATTTGGTTCCCTGGGTGTGGGGCCGGCTCCCGGCTACAGGCAGACTTGTGGCTCAGTCCCAGCTGCGGAGCTGCCAGGGTGCCTTCCTCTGCAAGGGCTCTGCAAGCCCGGAGGCCCCTCTAACCTTTGTCTCTGTGACCCTCCTTGTAGATGTGGGAAGAGGCCATCAGTCTGTGCAAGGAGCTGGCAGAACAGTACGAGATGGAAGTCTTTGACTATGAGCTACTGAGCCAGAACCTGGTAAGGAGTCCCCAGGGGAGCCGACTGCCCTGGAGGTTGGGTGCTTGGGGCCTTGGCTGGGCAGAGAGGCTGGGCGGAGGGGGAGCCGAGGCAGGAGGCCGTGTGGGGTTAGGACACTGGGAAAGGAATGGAATCCAGGCCGAGCTGAGCCAAACTGTGCTGAGCATCTCCCTCCCAGCTGGGAATATTTCCAAAGGGAGGTCTTCTGGGAAAACTCGTCAGGCACCATCTCTCGGATGGAGCACTAAGTACCTGCCCAGACTGGGGCTGCGGCCGCTGGGGCATACCCAATGAACACTGTGCCACACTTGCTGTGACATTCCCACAAGTCACTAAACCAATCAGAGAGAAACGCAAATCTGTGCTTTCTGATTAACAGATAAATCACATTAAAGTGCTCCCCATCTGGCCATTCCCATTAGCTCCTCGAAGCTCGTGATCTGGTGGGAAAAGTGGGAAGTAATGGAAGCAGAGCCCCGGCTGGTGAGGAGGTGGCCTGGGGGGCTGCTCTCCCCACACATATGTCCTGGTGGCCTGAGACCCAGGACTCCAGGCCCCGTCGGAGTGCATTTCAAGAGGCTAGTCAGCCCAGCTCCTTCTAGGGAACTGTGAAGTGGGGGTCAGAGTGTTACAAGAGGAGGGGTATGGGATGCAGTGTTCTCAGGTGTGAGGCCAACCACACGCCGCTTGCACAGAGACACTCGGGTCTGCCTGAGTCTGCCCCCATGGGTGTGCCCAGGCATGGAGGTGCACATGCCTGCTAGGGGATGCAGTACGCATGCGCACACGCACGCACACACCTATGGGCCCACTCCACATTGCTGCCTGGATAATCCCATAGACAGGGGAACCTGGCAGGCTACAATCCGGGGGATCGCAAGAGAGTTGGACACAACTTAGCGACAAAAACAAACTAGTAATTAGTAGTAACAACTACCTACTTCCTGTGTTATGGACAAACCACCACCACCACCACCCATGCACATCCGCTCATGCACACACACCCAGTATACGTTCACGCACACACTAATGGGCGTGTATGGCTGTGCGCCAAGCCCACATCACACAAGTTCACATCCAGGGCCACACACGTTTGTGTTCCACGTTGTGTTCAGTGTGAAATGCTGTCGTCTGTGAGGTGCACCATTCTGTTTTACGTGCCCCGTCATGATTTCTCTCCAGTTAATAGCAACTAGAAGATGCCATGAGGTGTAAAGCACAAACTCTTTTCAAAGATGTTAAAATATAAAGGCATGCACCTCTTGGAACTGGTGAAGTACGTTGGGTATGCACACACAGGGAGACATCCATATCCAGAAATACTTACCCGTCTGTAGACTGTCACAGACACACTCCCGGTGGGAGCAGAGTTGGTGATGCTGGCGGTGGCTCTGAACAGCTGGCTGGATTCAGTTCCATACTTACTGGATGCACTGAGATGCCATTTCTTTATCTACAAAGTGGAGACACAGCTCCTTGGGATTGTTATGAGGGTGACGCAAGTACAGTTGTTACTGTAGGTAGAATGAGGAACAGGGTATCTGGTGACCATCTCACTATCATGATGACAGACAGTTCCATGACGAGGCAAACACGTGCACGTGGCACCTTTGTTCTGGTGTCATGATCACTTCTTAACCCCTCGGAGCTGAATGTGCCTTTAATACACATCTGTGTGGTTACAAGCCATGAGTTCTCTTCTTTCAGATCCAGCAGGCAAAATTCTATGAAAACATCATGAAAATCCTCAGGCCGAAGCCAGACTACTTTGCCGTTGGATACTACGGCCAGGGTTTCCCCTCCTTCCTCCGGGTGAGTCTGTGGGCGACTCGGACACGGGCCAGGGCCCCGGGGCAGCGGCATCTGGACCCTCCCTCTGTTCTTCGAGGCTCCTCCGCTTGAGCCCAGCTCCTGCGCCCTCCGCTGTCTGAGAGCCGGCCCCGTGCCCTGTGCGCTCCCCAGTCGCGGTCCATCTGCAGCACCTCAGCCGCCCGCCGTGTTTCTCTCCACGGGCAACCTTGGCTGTCTTGTGAGCACACTGTCCTGGGGCCAAGGCACTCAGAGTGGCCGGGGGAGCTCTGCTACCCAGCGGGACCTGTACTGCACAAGTTCTCACATCTGTTGGTCTCACGGCCATTTTATCTCTTAAAAATACAATCAAGGTCCCCAGAGAACTTCTGTATTTGTAAACTTTATCTATCTGCATTTATGACATCCAAAATGAAAACTAAGACAATTTTAAAATGCAGTTGCCCCATGGTACTCACCAGGAATTGGTTTTAAGACCCTGTGCAGAGAACAACACCTGATCCTCAAGTCCTTTATATGAAATAGTATAGTGTTTGCGTACAACCCCCCAAATGGTTCAAATCACCTCTAGATTACTTACAATGCTAAATACAATGTAAATGCTTGGTAAATAGTTGCTGGAGTGCAGCAAACTCAAGTTTTGCTTTTTGGAATTTCTAGATTTTTTTTTTCAAATATTTTTGAATCATGGTTGGTTGAATCCATGGAATAAGATTCTGAGGATATGAAAGGTTAACTGTTTAGTACTAGTTATGGAGGGTTAATAGAATATGGAGGGTAAACAGCTTATTTAAAAATAACGATCGTAAACTTGTCCTGACCTGACTTGTTGCTTCAGTCATGTCCAATTCTTTCAACCCTATGGACTATAGTCCAGCAGGTTCCTGTCCATGGGATTTCCCAAGCAAGAATATTGGAGTGGGTTGCCATTTCATTCTCCAGGAGATCTTCCCAACCCAGGGATAGAACCCAGGCATTGCAGGCATGTTCTTTACCAGCTGAGCCACAGGGAAGCCCAAGAAAACTGGAGTGGGTAGCCTATCCCTTCTCCAGTGGAACTTCCTGATCCAGGAATCGAACTGGGGTCTCCTGCATTGCAGGCAGATTCTTTACCAACTGAGCTATCAGGGAAGCCCAAAATGAGGATCCAGGTTTGGAAACATTGATATAGGCATGGGTTTGGACAGAAGAGTTTAGAGACCATTAGAGGCAGCACAGTAGCACAGATAGGGTCCAGAACAGGGTTTCTCAACCTCAGCTCTATAGATATTTTAGACTAGATAACGCTCAGCTATGGACTGGTCCTGGACATTAAAGGATTCTTGCCCACTAGGTCCCAGGAGTGCCCTTCCTTGGAGCTGTGCCAATCATGACTGTTTCCAGACATAACCAGAATCCCTTAAGAGGCAAAATCACTGCCTGTATAAAAACTATTGGTCTAGAAGAAGCTGACGTGTCAGGGAAGGGTAAAGTGTGTTTCCATGGAGCCTGTGATAAAGGACCCACATGCTGGTCCCTTCCAGCCCACAGGTTCAGCCCATATGGCCCATTAAAGGCAGGAGAGAAACTGTGTGGCCACACAGATGGAAGAGTGGGTTGACAGTGGAGTGAGGAATTGCCCTGGAGGCTGCACATAGGCTGGTTTGAAGAAAATGTTCTCAGCACCCATGATCTCTTCTCCCTTTAGAACCGATCCTTTTTAAAAAGTGGTGTGCCCAGCTAGAAGGTGTGTGAGTTGAGGTTCCATCCTTCCCTGGAGGGGAGATAGAGGGTGGAGAGATCTATAGGCTATCACCACAGCCCTGTGCTCCTGACCAGCCTCCCAGCTTGGCTTAAACCATCTCCTCCAAGCCTGGGCCCTGGGATCTCTGATGGATGTCATTTCTCTGCAGAACAAAGTGTTCATCTACCGAGGGAAGGAGTATGAGCGAAGAGAAGATTTCCAGATGCAGCTGATGAGCCAGTTCCCCAATGCAGAGAAGATGAACACAACCTCTGCCCCTGGGGATGATGTGAAGAATGCCCCAGGGCAGTGTATCCTAACAAATGCCCCTGCAAAGGCCAGGCATGGGCAGCCCTTCCAGGACTTCAGTCCACAGAGCCCTGTCCTAGAGCTGGAAACTGCTGACAAATCAGTGTCCAGTGTGGGATCCAAAAAGAACCCATCTCAGGAAACTCTAAATGTTGTGTTCATTGATAAATTTACTCACTCACTCATTCCTTCTTTCTTTATGATTACCATCAAGCCCTGACTCTGCCAAGCATTTCCTTGTACTGAGAACCAGAGATTACACTCACAAAGTGATCCTCCCTCCAGGGAGCTTCCAGTCTAGCAAGTAAAGGACATTCACAGCATCATTAAATAGGTATTTGTAAAAATGTGATCAGTGTTATAAGAAAGCCTTGTTGGTTACCATGATTGGGAGGGAAGGAGTGTCTTCCTTGAGGAGGGTGATGTTGAAGGTGAGTGATGAGGTGGGGAAAATGTCCTAGACAGAGGGAAAGAGCATCGTGTGCAAAGGCCCTGATTTTCCAAGAAATGAAATGGTGCCTCGTTGCCCTTCTAGTAAAATCAGAACTCCTGAACGAGCCGGCAAGGCTGTCCTTCCTCTGGCCCCTGCCTGTGTCTCCAACTTTTCCTTCCCTGTCTCATGCTTCTCTGCCACACAGATCTTGTTTCTGTTCCTTAAACATGCCCAGCCTATTCTTGCCCCTGGGACTGTGTGTTTTCTCTTCTCTTTGCGTGGAATGCCTTTCTCTCAGCTCCTTACTTAGTAACTCAAATTCTAATTCGGTGTCACCTCCCAGAAGAGGCCTTCCTTGCTCACCTTATTGGAAGTCTTCAGTAACCGCTATCTCAACCCCTGTGCAAACTGATCTCAATCTGTCATTCTATCTTGTGCTTTCAAATGTAAAGCTACTTCATACATAGCCGTGTACATATGTCAACTGAATAGCACAGAGTCAAAAACCAAGAAGGTGCGATCTGTTCATAGGTGTATATTGTATATGTCTGTGCTCAGAGGTGTCCGACTCTTGGTGACCCCAGTGGACTGTAGCCCACCAGGTTCCTCTGTCCATAGAATTTTCCAGGCAAAAATACTAGAGTAGCTTGCCATTTCCTCCTCCAAGAGATCTTCCCAACCCAGGGATTGAACCTGTGTCTCTTGCATCTCCCTGCACTGGCAGGCAGATTCTTTACCACTGTGCTACCTGGGAAGTCCGAAATATATATCAAGTTAACATTAAAAATGCATTGCAATATACAGTAGGTGCAGACAAATGCTGTTTGACTGCACTTATACGAGGTACCTAGAATAGTCAAATTCATAGAGTCAGAAAGTATACTGGTAGATGCCAAGGGCCAGGGAGTGGGGTTTGGGGAGGGGCAATGGGGACTTGGGCTTCCCCAGTGGCCCAATGGTAAAGAATCTGCCTGCAGTGCGGGAAGCACAGGAGATGTGGGTTCAATCTCTGGGTTGGGAAGATCCCCTGAGGAGGGCATGGCAACCCACTCCAGTATTCTTGCCTGGAGAATCCCATGGACAGAGGAGCCTGGTGGGTTACAGTCCACGAGGTCACAGAAAGGCAGACGTGACCAAAGTGCCTTAACACACACACACGTATGTGCAATGGGGGCTTAGTGTTTCATGAGGACAGAGTTCCTGTTTAGGAAGGCGAAAAATTTGGGAGGTGGATGATGGTGAGTACTTAGTCCCACTGAACTGTAGAATTAAATATGGTTAAAATATTATGGCTTGATAATGTGACTTTTACCACAGTCATTGTTCAGTTGCTCAGTCGTGTCAGGCTCTCTGCAACCCCATGGACCACAGCACCCCAGGCCTCCCTGTCCTTCACCATCTCCCGGAGCTTGCTCAAACTCACGTCCATTGAGGCGGTGATGCCATCCAATCATCTCATCCTCTGTCATCCCTTTCTCCTCTTGCCTCCAATCTTTCCCAGCATCAGGGTTTTTTCTACAGTAAAAAGGATTGGAAAGGAAAAAAAAAAGGTAGAACTAGTACGGAAGCTCCAAAAAGGCAGAGACCCGTGCTCTTGCTCACTGCAGTGATCCCCAAAGGCAGCGCTCAGAAAACACTTGCTGGTCAACAGAAAGAGAAAGAAAGCAAGAGAGAGGGAAGAAAGGGGAGCCAGAGCGAGGGAGGAGGGGGAGGTGTGGGTCAAGTCAGCTGTTTGGGGCACACAGAAATCTACGTGACAGGAGATGGTGCTAGTGAGGTTGGGGAGGTATGGTGGACAAGGCCCCGGTGCAGCAAAGCATAGTGTTCACAAGGTCAGGAGCTGATGCTGCAAGGGCTGCATGAACCTAGTCCAGCTCCCATGTTGCACCCTGTAGCACAGATTTAGCCACAGCCTTTAAAATGGGGCTGACAGGTTGCACGGCTGGTCTGCTAAGTCTGCCGAACCTTAATGCAAATATTGTCCCCTCGGGTGATACATATTCATCTGTAACCTTTTCATTATGCTTGCCTGCCCTTCATGCGTGCTCCTCCATGGTTATTTGCAGGAGGAAATGTAACCAGTGGCAAAGCTGGCTGGTTACACGTGTGAGTTTGGTTACAGGCGAGACGTGGGATTAGTACTAAGGCCCTGCTCCGTGGATGTCCTGGTGTTGGACAACTATGTGGCCTTTTAACTCATGGTGGGAGGAGAAAGCATGTGTTACTGGGCCATGTCATCATACGTAGGGCTGACTCAGCCCAAGAGTCAGGTGGAGAGGGAAAGGGCTGACATTTGCTCAATGTCCTCTTCAGGCCATGCATAAGACTGAAGGTTTTGTAACTAGATTTTTCTAATTCCCATAAAGGCTTCTTTGGTGGCTCAGTGGTAAAAAAATCTGTCTGCATTGCAGGAGACTCATATTTGATCCCTGGGTCTGGAAGATCCCCTGAAGAAGGAAATAGCAACCCACTCCAGTATTCTTGCCTGGAGAATCCCATGGACAGAGGAGCCTGGCGGGCTACAGCCCACGGGGTCACAAAAGAATCGGATACGACTGAGTGACTAAAAACAGTAATAATCCCAATAAAACTCTCCTAGGTGGGTATTAATTGCACCTATTTCATAGAGAAGTGCATGAGGCAGAGAGGTAAGGCGGTTTGCTTCAGAGAACAAAGCCAGCTAATGACAGAGTTGAGACCCAAGGTCTGTCTCAAAGTCTGCGCTCTGTCGGTGATGCCGTAGGTCTCATCTGAGATTAGTGACCAGCGTGCTCACTGTTGCCTATGGTAAAGGGATGGCGTGCCAGGCACTCTGATGCCTTGTTTCATTTCATCCTCATAATCATCCCATGAGTTGGGTATTCTTACTCTCTGCATTTTGCAAATAAGAAAAATGAGGCTCAAAAAAATGTAAACAGCTTACACGAGGTCTCAGAAATTGATGGAACTAACATTTCACCCAAGTCAGATTTTTGCTGAACTCTGAGCTCTTAATGCTCTGTTCTGCTGCCTTCATGTGTTGCATGACAAGCAGTTTGGAAAGGTAACAGACCCAGTGTCTTCTCACGCAGGTACCCAAGGAGGGGACACTTGACAGCAGAGGTCTCGTAGGTGGGGTCCCCTCTTCCCCATGCACCCCTCTGCCATTTAACACTCAGGGGGAGCATGCAGCCATGCAGCAGCCTGGACACGATTGGAGGGTGATGTCACTGGCTTCTTCAGGACAGGTTTGGGTTCTCCTCTAGGACCAAATAAGCAGACGTGGCTTAGAACCCGCTTTAGTACGGGGTTTGGCAGACTCCCGTGAAGGTGGGACACATTTCGCCCTCTGTGACCATGTGTCTCTGTCACAGCTGCTCATCCCTGTTGTCCTGGGGGAGCCCCGTGGGTGGCACATAAATGGGTGGGTGTAGCTGTGTCCCAATAAAACTTTATTTATGAACACTGAAATTTAGATGTAATATTATTAGCACATGTCACATAATACTCTTTTTTTCAAATATTTGAAACTATAAAATCTCTTCTTAGCTGGGAGCCATACAGTAACAGGCAGTGAGCCGGATTTGACCAGAGGGCTATAGGTTGCCAACTCCTGCCCTAGACTTAATCCAGAAAGAATTCCCTCCCAGAGAAGGCTAGAGCTTGAGAGAGAAATGAGTTTTCCTGAGTATTATGTGACTTCTTCCGATAAGGCTTATTCATTGGTATTAAGCGTTACTGTTCTTGCCCTCTCCTCTCTCGTTCTCTCTGCCTCGCTCTCTCTTGATCTCTCTCTACCTCTGTCTCTGTCTCTTTCTGAGAGACTCTCATTGAATGTGGAAGTGCTCTTCGGCAGTAAAACAGTTACATCCCCAACATGTTAGCATAGAGTAAGTTTACTGAGTGAGGGAGGATTGGATTTAACTTAGAATTACGTTTTGGCCACTCCATGTGAAGGAGTCCTAGCACCTGCATCAGGAAGCTCCCAATCTGGTGGGGAGGGGACTGTCAGGAGAAGACGGGGAGCTGCTGAGATGAGAGTTCTATGGAGGGTCAGGAAGGAAAGGAACACCTGGCTGAGGGTAACTGAATTTCATGGTGATATGGAGAAACAGTCTAAGCAAAGGGAACAGTACCATCTATTGCATACTCAGAAATAATGGTGGGAAATGGGTTGGAATCCTATTGGAATATTTGAATAGTTCATATTCAAAATTGGCATATCTGAATGCCAACAAGAGGAGTTCGTGATTTCTTAATTGGTAGAAATGTCAGGCTCAAGGGAAGAATTCTCAAGCTGTGGTGGACATCAGGCTGAGAGAACCTGGATCCCTGAGCACGAGAGAAGCCAAGGAGGCTGGGGAAGGGAAGTGAGCTTCAGGGATGGGGCCGGTGATGGCAGACCTTGTTTATGTGGCTAGCCACATTGTTGGCTGACAGTGAGCAAAGGCCTAGAGCAGGCATGAGAGGAGTCTGGCACACGTGGTAACTCTTCTGTAGCCTGTTCCCATGGCAGGCATCACTAATCAATCATGGAGCTCTTTCCCACTGAGCTTGGACATGGCCTTATACTCCTGTCCCAGGCAGTTACTCTCAGAGCGCCAAACGGCATGTATTCACCTGCTCTAGAGCAGGGCTTCTCAAACTGCAGCATGCATATGCATCACCTGGGGACCCTATCAAATGCAGATTGGGACTCATTAGACCTTAGGTGGGACTTGAGTCACCGTTTCTAACAAGCCCTCAGGTGATGCTGCTGCTGCTGCTCAGAGGGGAGCACCAATTATGGTCGGTGAACCCTGAGCTTCGGGTTAAAGACCCAAGTACAGACTGTTGCTCTGTGCTCACAAGCTGTGTGCCCTTCACCATGTTGTTAACCTTCTTTGACCCTGATGTCCTTTTCTCTGGAAAGTATGATTTATGTTAACAGCGCTGGTCAATGGAACCAGAGAGATGAAAGGAGACATTCTCTGCAATCGATCAAGAGCCGTACATGCATTAGGTGCTACTCTTGTTCATGATAATGGTATAGCAAAGACTGAGGACTATCAGTACTAACCAAATGCCAGCAGAGGCTGAGCGCTCGGGGGTTGCCGCTCTGATAAGGACCACGGTGGCTGCTAAGTGGTCACCAGGACCTAGCATCTTGAGGTTTGTCACTCATTAAAAACTTGGCCCCAGAGGGCTGTCCTGGGGGGCGGGGGCTTCTCAGCTGGGGCCTGCTGTGCTTGGCACTGCCCCCACCCCCGACCAAGAGTTGTGAGCTCTTAACTCCAGGAATTGCAGACATCCAGTGTTTCACCGTCCAGCCCGTCTTGGATGAACACCCGAGGTTCAAGAATAAGCCGGTGCCTGACCAGATTATAAAGTAAGCCCCCCAGTTCAGGGGAAGGAATGTGGGGAGGAAAATTCTGTGGGGCTGCCAAGAAAGCAGAGCCGGTGGGAGGACAGGCCTTGGTACCCTTCTATCTTGGCCTGTTTTCCATTTTCTTGCTGGAGGAAGCATCACCCCCGTGAGCCCCCTGGGCCCTGCCCCTGTAAGGCTGACACCAGGGGTGGCCGGGAGCATGAGGGTGGGCGCACCTTGCCGCTGCGGGGTCCTCAGGAAGTTGGCGATGGGCTGCGCTGAGCGGGTCGTGCAGAGCCTGTCACTCAGATTGGTCCCAGAGCGGCTCCAGAAATCCACAGCTGGAGAGTGTGGGCCGGCGGCTGACAGGCAGGGTGGGCAACGGGGATGATGCTTGGGCTGAGCGCTTTGTGAAGGTTGTGCGTTGACAATGGATGTGTTGGATTATGATTTTAGAAGGGTACGTTCAGGGAGTCCCCCAGTGGTTAGGGCTCAGTGCTTTCACTGCCGAGGTCAATCCCTGGCCAAGGAACTAAGATCACACAAACCAAAGAATTAAAAATATAAAATAAAGGAGGCATTGGAGGTAGCAGCATAAAGACAAGGGTGATCTGTTTAATACCAGAAGACAAGGTCAGGAATGGGGCGATGAAGCAGAAGGTCTGTGGGATCTGTGGGCAGCAGGCCGCCCACTCCACGGTGTCTGGCTCACCCTCCTTAAGCCCAGGTGCCCAGTTTCACACCTTGAGTGCCTTAGGAAAGGCTTCTTCTCTGGGAGGGCCTGTCTGAACAGGAGCTCATTTGTGAGAGAAATGGCCTGCTCCTTGGGGAAGCAGTGGTCTCATGCTAGGGAGGTAGGGGAACAGATGTAGCTAAGCCTGCGTCTCAGCCTTCTGTCCCCATCTCAGCACGGCACCCTCGGGCAAGGGACAACAACCACACAGCCAGTATCATGCCCTGCTGGCGGTGATGCTAGAAGAGCCCTAGAGATTCAGGAGGACTGATGGGGGGTGCTGGGACACCTAAAGGGGTCCTTAGAAGCCCCTCTGGGCCATTAGTCTAGGGCCTTGGATGTATGCAGATCCTTCTTCAAGATCATCAGAAACAATGTCCAGGCACCAATATGTGTATTAATGATAGAGTTTCAACTTTTGGGGTACCCTGAGGGGTGCTATGTTCTTATGAGGGCATACGACTGATGAGCTTCTAATAATCTTAGAAGGAAAGCCTGGTTTTAAATGCTACAGTGAGGGCTCTGCCAGGCCTAGAGTTTACTGCGGAGGGCCTCCCTGGACAGTGCAGGGTCAGGTCAGGTTTTGCCATTAGAGCCTCAGCCTCTTCCTGTCTTACAGCTTTTATAAATCCAACTACGTGCAGAAGTTCCACTACTCCCGGCCAGTGCGCAGGGGGACCGTTGATCCTGAGAATGAGTTTGCCGTAAGTATCTCCTCTCCAGGTTAGCAGCCTCGGTCATTCCCCTGGGCCTCTGACCGACCAGAGCATGCTCCTGCAGAATCATAAAGGAGGGCCTCGTACCCAAACCCGCAGGAAGGAGCCTGGCTTCTATTGGTGTGAGGACACCCGCTCTCCAGGCTCTTCTGTTGGGTTTGTTGTCTCATTTCTTGAGCCTCTCCACTCTCCATATAACCCAGGCTCATCAAGAGCACTCGTCAGCCACGGGGAATTCACAGTCCCCTGTGTCCCTGTATTTCCCAGCCAGGACCTGTCTTCTGCTCCCAAGGCTGGCACAAGGAGCCAGCTCCAAGTCTCTCTCAGCTCTTTCCCTTCAACTGTGATTGTTTGTATTTGGGGGGGTGTCTCTGCCTCTTTAAGAATATGATGATTGATTGCTATATACACACACACCCAGAAAATGCAGGTGAATGCATTCAATTGTGCCTAAAAACCATGCCTGTTCAGAGACCCAGGTTAGAACATACTGGACCTAAATCTAGGGAGAATGTAAACTTCACATTGGGAAAGGATTCTTCAGGGTAAAATGGGGGTGTGTTTCTGGACCTTGTAATTGTTTATTCTGATTCTGGGTGGGTAGGAGGCCTGGGGGCCTGGCTGGGCCCCAGCTCTGCTGCTCAAGTTTCATAAGTATGTTGTTTTCCTGCCCCTGCCTCCCTCCAATGGGACAGTCCATGTGGATTGAGAGGACCTCCTTCGTGACTGCATACAAGCTTCCCGGCATCCTGCGCTGGTTTGAGGTGGTTCACATGTCCCAGGTGAGTCTGCCAGGACTGGGAAGGGGAAATGCGTTTGTCAAAGCCACTGCAGCAAGAAAGAGTGAAAAAGTATTAGTTGCTCAGTCGTGTCCAACTCTTTGGGACCCTTTGGACCGTAGACTATCAGGCTTCTCTGTCCATTGAATTCTCCAGGCAAGAACACTGGAGTGGGTAGCCATTCCCTTCTCTGGGGGATCTTCCTGACCCAGGAATTGAATCCAGGTCTCCTACATTGCAGGCAGATTCTTTACTGTCTGAGCCACCAGGCAGGACTCCAGGAATTCTGGTGCAGGAAGGGACCTGAAGCAGCATCTAGTTTACCTGCTTTTAGATTAATTTTTAGCATCCGATAACTTTTTTCCCCGGAAAATGAAAGGTACCATGGAATCCAGGAATAAACCTGATGGGCGGGGAGCTTCTGTGGCTGGTACAGGTGAGGCAGAGGGCCCAGAACTCCATGGGCACATTCAGCTCCTTATATCCCCCTCGACAGCAGTTCTTTGGGACCCCTTTGCAGAATCCCGCTGTGAACTCATTTTAGACTTGGACAAACTAAAGCTCAGAGAAGGGAAATCATGCAGAGGCAAAGCTCTGACTACACGGCAAGTGTATGAACCCCTGTACTTTGCTCCACAGATAGCATGCATTTTGCTTCTTAACCACTTCAGGGTCTCAATGCGCTCGGATAGCTAAGGATCTTGCAGCTCCCAGCATGCAAAGGGAAGACTAGGGAAGCTCGAGAAGCAGGGACGTATTCAGGATATCTCATTCACTTATTCATTCAGCAAATATTTGAGCTCCTATCACATGTCAGGCACCTGGAGATTTTACAGTGACGCTTACATTCTAGTGGCGAAAACACTAAAAAAGCCTGAGTAAAAATACGCTATGTCAGGTGGAGAGAACTACTCTGGAGAAAAAGGAAAGAGAGAGGTAGTGAATGGGGGTTATTTTAAGCAGCATGGAGAGAGACAGTCTTCTGGTTAAATGCCTTTTGAGCAAAAGCCTGGAGGAAGTGAGGGAGTGACCTATGCAAATATCCAAGAAAAGCGCGGTTCTAGGGAGGGAACAGCAAGCACAAAGGCCCTGGGGCAAAACGAGCTCGCCTCTGAATCAGAACAAGTTGGGGAGAAGTAGCAGCAGTCTGCTAGCAGGTCAAGCAGGACCCTGTAGGCACCATAAGGTCTCAGGCTTTTCCGCTGGGTGAACTGGAGCTGCAAGCGCAGGAGGGACAGTCTGACTAACATTTCCAGCTGACATCTGATCAGCGTGGAAACCATCCCCCTTCAGCCCCGAAAGCCCACAGCCCCCAGCAGCCCGGTGACCCTCCAATCTCCTTTACACAGGCGTGGCCTAGACCTTAGGAAAATAAAATAGCGATGATAACATCAACAGACATTGCTGAGCTCGTGCTAAACTGTTCATAGGCGTGACCTCATTTAGACCCCTCAACAAGGTTGCAAGGTAGATATTATTATTCTTCCGTTTCACAGATGAGGAAACCTAGGTACTGAGTGAGTGAGTGGATTGTTCAAGGTCAGTAAAAGAGATGAGGCCTGAGACTTCCCTGGTCATCCAGTGGCTAAGACTCCATGCTCCCAGTGCGGGGGTTCTGGGTTTGCTCCCGGGTCAGGGAACTAGATCCCACACGCCGCCGCAACTAGGAGTTGACACACCACCACTGCGCCTGAGGATCGACAGTGCTGAGACTAAGACCCAGCACAGCCAGAAATAAATGAACTGGCAGTTTGTTTTTTTTAATAAAAGAGGTGAAGTTTGACTTTAACTTCTCATATCAGGCATCTGGATAGAGTCGCTCTCTACTTCCTCAACATGTCCCCAGCCTACCCCAGATTAGTGCCCTGGAGAGGAAGAAACGACACATGACCTTTATTCAGGGGACACATGATAAGCTTAGACAAGTGTTCCAGGAGCTGTGTCAAGGGCGTCATAGCATTATTCTATTTAATCCCACAAGACCCTGTGAAGTATGCCGTTCCAGTTAAGCCCATTTTTGAGGTGAGGAATTGGAAACTTCCCACCAAGCTGTAGTCTCTACCCTTTGGCCCTGGCTGCACCCGCTCCTCTGGTGGGCTCAGGGAGGGGCCTCTGTTCGTCCTGTCCCCACAGGGCTGTCGGCAAACTGAGGGGGTCCCCGCCTACACTCTCTGCGTGCCCCGGCCCCCTCTGCCAGGGTATCTCACCTCCTAATGAACAACAAAATTCGCCTGTATGTTTATTTTTAGTATCTATAATTTTACATATAGTAACATTAGAATATAAGCTCCACTAGGCTGTGAGCTCCAGGAAGACAGTTTTTTGTCCATTTTGTTCCTGGCCATATCTCTGAATGCAAAGAATAGTCCTAGACACATAATTGGTGCTCAAGAATAGTTATTAAATAAATTCATCAACCTGTCACTCAATTAATATGCAGAAGCCTATAATATCTGAAGTGGTTACTTTACTTTATGAACTCATGATTCTGAAATTAGGAAGGAAATAGTCAGTCTTGACTGCTACCCCCCTGATAGAAGTGGTTGGGAAAGCCTCCAAAAAGTTGACCAGAGGAAATTTATCTCTGTTAACCTCCCTCAGTTGAGTTACTGAGAATTAAGGATGTTTCAGACACAAAAATTTCATGCCTGCTGAGTGAATTCCTCTCCAGATATTTGTTTTTGTGTTATAGAATTTGTATCTTGTTCTTGGCGGTTTCTTTCAAGAACTGTCATGTCTAGAGTACAGTTTGTACACAGAAGTGTTTTCTGATGGGATTCAAGTGTAAGTCTTGCTTATTGAGAGTTCTTCCCTTGTTCTTGGTCCTGAGAATATTTAATCTTTACAAGAAGCTCTGAGCTGGGGGTCAGAGGCCCACATTCAACCTAGTTATTAAGAGACTATATGATGTTGGACAAACACAGTGTATCTCTGGCCTTAGTTTTCATCATCTGTAAAATAGACAAGAAAAAACTATGGAATTTTGTGGGAATTCTCTGGCTGTCCACCCTTTCACTGCCAAGGGCCCAGGTTCAATTCCTGGTCATGGAACAAAATCCCACAAGACACAGTGTGGCCAAAAAAAAAAAAGATAAAACTGTGGAGTTTCCAAGCTGAAAGACACTGTGAAGGTCATTTAGTCCAACAGCTACAAATCTGAATACCTTCAGAGACCAGGAAGATACTGTAAATATGTGAAATGGTCATATTAAGACAACAGGCAGTGGAAGAAGCCGCAGCAAACTCCTTCAGGCCGAATGAATTTCTAAAAACATTAGAACTCAGGTGCTGGCTAAAAGACAGACCCAGTCCCAGCTTGACCTTCAGATCTCCAGTATGCATACCCATCCCTAGCTTCTGTCCATTGGAATTATTTTGCATATGCAAAAACTAAAGCCCGAAGATGGGACTTGACCTGCCACAGTGATCAGTGGCAGATGTAAGTTGTAATAATAACGCTTGTCTTATGCAGCTCAGAGGATTCCTAAGACGGACACTGGACCGTGGGTGGCCACTTACACTGGCTGCCACCACCAGGCTGAGCAGCCTTCCGCTCCAACTCCCCTTTGCGTGTGTGACGGGGAGTGACAGTGACACGGAGACAGCCTATTCGCAGGACCTTTGAAGAGACAGCCATCTGAAAAAATGTCCAGAGACAAGGGAAGTGGGGGAGGAGGCTAGTTTATAAAGATGACCAAGAACGTGGCTGCAAATGCCGGTTCTGCCCCTCTCATATACTCAACAGTGACAATAACTAGCCGAAGCACTCTGTAAAGAACTCTGCTTTGAGTCAAGTGTCATATTATCTTGACTACTCTTTGCTGTATACTCCTGAGACAAGCCCTATAACACCACCATTTCAACAGACAGCATCATTTAGGGCCCCCTGCTCCAGGACAGCTTCTCAGGCTTCTTGACCATTCCCCTCAGCCCCCACCCACCCTGCCAGTGAGTCTTCCCTTCTTAGGATGGATGCTGTTCCTTGTCCTAATGTCTACAAGAGGTAATAATAATAGCCATCAGCTACTTTTTGAAGTAGATTTTCTTCTCATTTTACTAAAAAGTCAACTGAGGCTCGGAAAGTTTAGGAAACTTGCCCAAGGTCACATAGATAGAAAAACTGGCTGAGATTTGTACTCATTTTTAATTTGCTTAGTTTAGTTCAGGGGTCAGGAAGCTATGGGCTATGAGCCAGATCCCACCTGCATTTATTTTGGTAAATAGTTTCATTGGAACAACCGCGCTCACTGGTTCTCTTACTGCTTGTAGGTGGTTTCTCCTACAATGGTAGTGTTGAGTTGTTGCCACAGACAGCCTCTGGCTCTGTCACAGAGAAAGTCTGAAGTTCTTATTTACTATTTTGTCTCCATCCTGTGCTCATGGGAACCACGGTTTTGCCAGTTAGCACCTAATGCCCCTCTGTCTGCTGTGCTGTATTCAGTCCTTCAGTTGTGACTGATTTTGCGACCCTGTGGACTGTAGCCCACCAAGCTCCTCTGTCCGTGGGATTTCCCAGTCCGAGAATACTGGAGTGGGTTGCCCTTTCCTCTTCCAGAGGATCTTCCTGACCCCAAGATTAAACCCTTGTCTCTTGCGTCTCCCGAATTGGCAGGCAGATTGTTTACCACTGCGCCACCTGGGAAACTCAGCATTCTGTTTATCTTGCTTTTTAAGAGGCATTGAAAGGGTGTTTAGTCTTATCTCCCAGCTAAATGAAACCAGCTTTGGAGCAGTGACCCCGCATATAACAAGTCTCGGGACCTGATGTGGGCCTGGCCTGGTGATTATATCATCAAATGCTCTAATGCCTCCAGCTAAGGGCTCACACACAGTAGGTACACATCCAGCACCAGATGGGTTGAATGGGAGTGTCTCTCTCCAGGTAATAAGCGGAAAAACCCTCCTTGGAGCACATCCAACCACTGAAATCCCAAAGAGCACCTGCCACTTCCTACTTAATTTCCCCACAGGAATCTTTTTCTCACTAAGCAGAAATTCAGCTTGTCACTTCCCCAGACAACAGACGGCCCCCAGGGCTCAGTAACTACCATGGGAGCCTGCTACAGCCCTTTGGGGAACATTGCTTCATTTGAATTCCAACCCCAAAGGAAATCAATCCCAATAATTATATCTGTTTTTAAAGCATCCTGCTCAGGCCCTTTCTTCCTGGTAATCTTGTTTTCAACAGACCACAATTAGCCCTCTGGAGAATGCCATCGAAACCATGTCTACCGCCAATGAGAAGATCCTGATGATGATAAACCAGTATCAGAGTGATGAAACCCTCCCCATTAACCCGCTCTCCATGCTCCTGAATGGGATCGTGGACCCCGCTGTCATGGGAGGGTTCGCCAAGTATGAGAAGGTGAGGGTCCCCTACCCTAGAAGGGGCCGAGCGGTGGTGGGACAGTCCAGGGCAGGGGGCTGCTGCCACTTATCTCGTTGCAGCTGTCTGTCCCTCAGAAGGACACGTCAGGTGGTTCGGACCTCATACAGCTCCCAGAGTGTCTATAGCCTTGCCCTCATCTCCTCCCCACCCTCGATGCCACGCTCTGTGTGGTGCCAGAAGGAGCAGCGGTCACAGAGGTCCTTATCCCCCTGGGCACATCCAGGTGCCTCTGTCCAAGACCCTGGGATGACCATAACCCAGACCATGAAAGTCAGGATCCGCCAATCAAAGCCCATGCCACTTGTGTAACGCCATCTCCTCTACAGATGATGGAAATGACCTCTACAAATGGGAAGAAGTGAATCCCAGAGTCTGTGAAAATCCAGAAGGGATGGGAGATCAACTCCAAAGAGGGAATTTTTATCTAGATATTCCAGTCATAAGGTCCCTCTAGAAATCCCCACACATTTTGGCCACAGATTTCATTTTTGAGCCTCGTGGTGTCTTTGGCAAAAAAGGAAAGGCCATCAGTTATAGGAGTCACATTTTCCACTGGAGGAAAATAATTACTCAGTAAGCGGAAGTGGAGCAGAGGTGGGGGCACAGCTTTTCCCAGCGCTGAGATAGAATAGAAAGTCTTTCTTTCGTTTTCACCTAAGCCACACATTAATGAGATGTTGAGGAAAAAATGGTCAACTCATTCTCAAAAATCTCATGATGAATTTCCTATTAACTTTTCTATGTCATCCATTGATGTAAGACTAAGTCTACGACACAACAGTATAATTCAGGGACAGTAGTTCCAGTCGGTCCTTCCGTTACCCTTGGATACCCCATACAGTCATCACTGGCAACCCTCTGTGCATCCTTGAGGGGTGATCAGATATGTCTGTATATGGGTGCACACACTGAGCAATGAGCCCGGAAAGAGCTGGGCTGCCAAGGTCCCACACCCTAGGGGGGTGAACGGGAAAGACCATCGGGTGAAATTCCTTACTGAGGTTTTTCTCCTGGGACGATGCGTTGAGCTGCAGCAGAAACCCCTGCAGGATTTCCTAACACATGGTTGCCCCCACCCCATCCCAACCCCAGAGGTTCTGATTCAGTCAGCCTGGGTGGGGTTTGTTCAAAGGTGATGCTACTGGTCCAGAGACTGCCCCCCCCCCCCCCCGCCATTTAACAACTGTCTCCCTGGGGTTTCTTTGTGACCCTTTCCCAGTGGATACTGACTGGTCTGAGCCCTGGGAATAAGCGACATCAGTCCCTGAGTCCCCTGACTGTTGCCCATCTACATAAGCATGGCCTCACTCCTGCCCCTTTCAAATGGAATCCTCTCCCAGTGCCAGAGAGATGGCTGGTGGGGATCATGCCAGAGGCCCAGGAAACCCCCAATGTCTTGTCTGTCCCCCCAGGCCTTCTTCACCGAGGAGTACACCCGGGAGCACCCAGAAGACCAGGACAAGCTGACACGCCTCAAGGACCTGATCGCCTGGCAGGTGGGAGCCCTGGCACCCCCTCCTCTGCCCTCCAGGCCCGCTTGCCCTCTGCCGGCCTCTGGCGGGTGTGGCCTGGCTTTACTTGTTCTCCTGCCCTTTGGCTTTGGACCTTTCTTCTGACCTTGTCTTCACCTGAGCAGGCACATCCTGGAAGTGGGGTTCGGGGCACTGCCTCCGTGGGGTGCCGCTTGGCCGTGCGCAGGGCTGCTGCGCTGCTGTGTGTCGCGAGGACTGCTCTGTTGGCTGCTGGATTCAGGAGGTGGCCTCTCCCAGCGGCTGGAAATGAGATCCAGGCTCCCGCACACCTCCCACCACCGCCCCCTGCAGCCAGCAACACCAGGCAGATGCCGGGAGACTCCGGCCCCCACCCCCACCTCCCCTCCTCCTAAGGCTGACCCAGTTTATCGCAGTTCATGCTCAGATGGGTACCAGGTTTCAAAAATAATCCAGGCCTTGGTTTGGCTGGTTTGGGGTCCAAAGCCTGCCCTCCACAAGCTGCTCAGCCCCTGGCGGTCCAACCCCGGGCCCGGACAGACTGTTCCTCCTGCCTGCTCTCCCCTGCTCCCCGCTTGTCTTTCCTCCGTCTGTCCCCTCCCTGCAGCCTGTCCCTCCGTCTCCTCTCTGTCTCTGCTCCACATCGCCCTCTGTATTTCTCTTCTGACAGCTCTTTGTGTCCTCCCCTCCCCTCTCTGACTCGCCCTCTCTGCCACCCGCCTCAGGCCTCTCTCCTGGCTCTGCTTCCTTTCTGCTTCTCTCCCCGCTGCCCTCCCTCCTTCTCTGCTTTTTTTCTCGGCTCCCTCTCCTGGGTTTTCTCTCCCTCCATCTCTTTCCCACTCCCTGGAGAAGAAACGATCCACAGACCCCTCCCCAGAGGTGTTCAGAGGACCAGGCTCCCGGTCTGGGCCTGCAGCATCCCCTCCCAACACCGCTCTGCTCTCCGCGGACCACCCAGCCCCCAGGGCCCAGGGTGGGCTCCAGAGGGCGCTCTGGGGGGCTGCGAGCAGGGGCCAGCCCGCCCTTCTTGCCAGTCACAGCGCAAAGAAAGGCGAGCTGTTGTGGTGGGGAGTTTCTGTGACTCCAGGGAAATCAGGAATGCGAAGCATTGGGTGCAGCCTCTTTTCTTAAAATAAGAATTCCTAATTCAGGTCCTTCTCTGCCTCTGCCAATTTATGCAAAGTGAGGCCTTAAAAATGAACCTCTGCGCAGTGCTCTCCTAAGGGCATTCTGTGTGTCCGCAGTTTCCTCTGCCTTTTTACTTTGTGCCACTTGAGAAACCCAGTCATCCCCAGGGGCCCCAGCTCTTGAGGTCACCGTGTCCTTTAATGCTCAAGTAATGATGCTCACCCTCCCCAGGCCCAACTTGGGAAGCAGGGAGTCTCAACCTGGCTTGGTTTCCTGCTTCAGTTCTTTCTAGGGCGCCCCAAGGAGGGTTAAAATGTCACACGGATTTGTCTGGTTGCCGGGCGATTCTCAGTCCTCGTCACTGCCCTGGGCCTCTCTGCAGGGTGTGCCTCATCCCCAGGAGGGGGCTCTCTGGCCATATCTAGAACACCCAAAGTATGGCCTGGACTATGGCCTCACAGTGCGGCTGATACCAGGCTGTGCCTTCGAAGGAAATTTTTCCAAAATCTTTCCATTAATAAAGGGACACCACGAGCAATGAGAGGAGACTAAAAGCATGTATTGGATGTTACAGCCTCTAAGAGCCCTTAGCTAGGCCTCCGCAAACAGCACCCCCTAGTGGAGAGAGCGTGCCCTCTCCTTAGCACCAGCCCCCACCTTCTCTGCCAATGCCTGACGAAGCCCATCAAAGCGAATCGCCCTGGACCGCGTCCCTCCACTCAGAGGCTAGCATCCTAAATACTCGAAAGACGCTGCCCTGCTCAGGGTGAAGGTGACCTTTCTAACATTACACACAGCAGATTAGTTCTTCCTCCTTCATTTCTTTCCATTCATTCTTGCAACTTATATATACTGAGCTCCAACTGTGTGCCAGGCTTGGACCCACTCGCTGCCTCTCCTCTTGAAGCTTAATTATAGATTGGCTCTTGGTTTGGCAAAGCCGGATTCACTTTGGATTTTCTCAAAACACACGATCCTTAGGGTTCAAAGGGAGCTATACCTGTACCTCTAGCAACACAACAGGAGCTAGAAGTACACAGTATATGATGGGTTCAAGATTTCATGGATTTCAAGACTGATCGCTTCTTAATGTTTTTCTTTGTAAAGATTTTTCTCTATATTTATCGGCATGGAAAGATATCTATAGTACATTCTTCTTGTATACATGTTATGAAGCGTTACATACAGAGAACTGGACATAATAAAAACACAGAGCACATGGCTTTATCACAATGTACACCCATGTGTCCACCCGCAGATGAAGACACAGAATTTCTCTAGCACATAGATGCCCCTCTTTTGCCTTCCTGTAGTCACTGCCAGTTCTCCCCAAGGTTGACCATTATCCCGCTTTTACAATAACCATTTACTTGCTTTTTTTAACAAAATTTTTTAACCATCAAGCACTCATTTCTAAACTTTTCCTTATTTTTGACCTCTATATAAATGGAATCACACAGTATACATTCTTCTGTGTCTAACATTTTATTTAAAGTTATGTTTTAAAATTGATTAATTTTATTATACCAGGCCATTATTTATTCATTTTTATTGATGTATAATAGTCTATGCAGCTGGACTGTATAACTATGCCAGAAAAGTTTGTTTTGTTTTTTAGCTGATAGACATTTGGGGTGATTTCAGTTTGAGACTATTTCAAGTAGTCCTATTCTGAACATCTTCGTATGTATCTTTTTAGCACAAACATGCTCAATTCCTGTCTGGTATATACCTAGCTATGGAGTTGCTTGGTTATAATATATGAGAATATCTGGGTTTAATCAGTTCAGTTCAGTTCAGTCACTCAGTCATGTCCAACTCTTTGTGACCCCATGGACTACAGCATGCCAGGCCTCCCTGTCCTTCATCAACTCCTGGAGTTTACTCAGATTCATCTCCATTGAGTTGGTGGTGCCATCCAGCCATCTCATCCCCTGTCATCCCCTCCTCCTCCCGCCTTCAATCTTTCCCAGCATCAGGGTCTTTTCCAGTGAGTCCGTTCTTCGCATCAGGTGACCAAAGTATTGAAGTTTGAGTTTCAACATCAGTCCTTCCAATGAATATTCAGGACTGATCTCCTTTAGGATGGACTGGTTGGATCTCCTTGCAGTCAAGGGACTCTCAGGAGTCTTCTCCAACACCACAGTTCAAAAGCACCAGTTCTTCGGCGCTCAGCTGGCTTTAATAGATAATGCCAAACTTCTATAGACTAGTTTCACCTGTTTCTGAACATCATAAAAATGGTATTATCCAGTATGTGTTGCTGTGTGTCTGGCTTCTTCTTTTTTTTTTTTTCAGTGTAATGTCTTTGCGATTCATCCAGGCTGTTGCATGCAAGAGAAGTTTTTTCTTTTTTGTTTTCAAGTGTTTGCCATTGACTATAACAATATACCAGTAGCATCTCAGTGTGTTTCCCCGCTCCCCTGGTGCTGGTGGGTTGTCAGGGTGTGCACAGCATGGAAACAGCTGTGTGAACATCCTTGTTCTTGTCTTTTGATGAGCAGAAGCGCTCAGTGCCCTCACTGTCTGTCCAGCAGTGGGAGTGCTGGTTACACGTTCATCTGTAGTCTGACTGGATACCAGGAAACAGCTTTCCAAAGTTGCTGAGCCAGTTTACACTCCCACCACCAACTTCCGTGAGCCCGAGCTGTTCCACATTCTACTGGCACATCACACTGGGATTCTTTTATCTTAGTCTTTCTGGTGGCTATGAGGTGGTATCTCAGTTTTTGAATTCGCGTTTCCTTCCGCAAGCAGTGGTTATTGGCTAATTGAATAACCTTTCTGCGAAATGTTTGTTCAAATCTTTTACTTATTTTATTAACTGAATTGTCTTTTGTTAATAATTCAGAACAGTTTATACACATTCTAGATATGAGTTCTTTGTCAAATGTATGTATTTGACACATTGTAACCTGACACATTGTAAATATCTTTGTTCGCTCTGTGGCTTGTCTGCTTTCTTTCTAAATGACACACGTTTGAAGAACAGCAGTTTGTGGCTTTAATGAGGTCCGATTTATGAAATTTTTAATGATTGTCACTTTTGTGTCCACTTGAAAACTGACTACCCCAAGATCATGATGATATTCTCCTGTGTTTATTGGGACCTTTTATGGTTTCATCCTGTACTCTTATGTATATGATTGATTTTGACTGACATAAAGTAAGGGGTTTATTATTCTTCTCTACAGATTTCCAACTACTCCAGCACCATTTGTTGAAAAGACTATTATTTCCCCCCACTTTGACATAAAGTGATCATATATGTGTCAGTCTGTTTCTGGACTTGCTCTTCTATTCCATTGATCTGTTTGTCCATGCTTGCCCCGTTCTACTCTGTTTCTAATTACTATAGCTTTATAGTCTTGAGATCCAGTAGTGAGAGAACATCAATTTCTTTTTCAAATTTGTCTTGCTCTTTCTTATCCTTCATATTTACATATAAGTTTTTAAATTGGCTTGCCAATTTTTAAACACCCCCAAAATATATAGAGATTTTGAATAAAAATATCTTAAATATATAAATTAATTTGAGGAGAATTTTTGTCTTAACAGTATTGACTCTTCTAATACAGGAACATGGGATCTCTGTCCTTTTCTTTAGTTCTTTAATTTCACTCAGCAAGTTTTGTAGTTTTTATAGTAAAAAGATTTCACATTTTTATTAGACTTGTTTTTAGGGATTTGATATCTTTGACTATTATAAATAGTATTGCTTTTAAACTTTTTTCTTTGTTTGTCATTATAATTACATTGTTTAACATGTTTGCATTGTATCCAGTAATCCTACTAAATTCACTTAGTAGGTCAAATTGTACATTTTGTTCAATGCTTTACAGATATGATCATGACATCTCTAATATAAAATGTTCTATTCATTCTGTTTCAGTCTTATATGGTTTAGTTACTTTTCTTTCCTCTTTGCACTGATGAGTACAAGAAGAGAGAGAGGACATCTGTCTCCCACATCACAGCAAGAGTCAGCATTTCACAGAGTGGGTGTTTTAAAGATGATGTCCCATTCTATGCTTAGTTTTCTACTTTGTCATGAATGGGTTTTTAATTTATCAAATACCTTTTATGTATCTATTGAGATACATGTATTTTTTCTTAATTATCCTGCTAATTCAGTGAATTACTTTAGTTGATTTTGGAACATTAAACCAACCTTGCATGTATGACATGAGTCCCACTTGGTTATAAGGTATCATCACTTTTATAGATTGCTAGCTTCTCTGTGAAAATCTGTTCTTCAGGATTTTTGTATCTATGCTCAAAAGAGATATTAACCTATAATTTTCCTTTCTTATAATATTCTTATTCAATTTTTATAACAGTTACCCTGGTCTCAAGAAGCAAGTTGAAAATTATTCCACATGTAAAATCCTTTCTGAAGAGTTTCTATAAAGTTGGCATTTATTTATCCCCAAAATGTTTGCTAGAATTTGTCTGCAAAGCCATACAGGCCAAGAATGTTTGAAAGTGTGTATTTAATTTAATACGACTCAGATTTCCTATTTCTTTTGTGTCCTTTTTGGTAAGTGGTATTTTTCTAACAATTTGTCCATCTTATCCAAATATTAAATTTATTGACATAAACTTTTTATAACATCCTCTTATGACTTTTAATAGGCTTGTACTTCCTATAGTGACATTCCTTTTTAAAGTTTTGATGTTGGTCATTGGTGCCTACTGGCATCTCTTTGATCAGCCCTGTAAGGGGTTTATCAGCGTCGTATCTTTTAAAGAAACAGCTTTTGGATTTGTGGATCCTCTGTGTCGTCAGTCTGTTTTCTTTTTCATTCATGTTCACTCTTACTTTTATTATTTCCTTCCTTTTGCTCTTTTTGGGTTTAATTTGCTGCTCTTATGCTAATATCTTGGGATGGATACTTAGCTAATTGATTTCCTATCTTTTCTAAAATGTATTAATAAAATTAAAACTATACATTTATCTCCACTTACAACACTACCTCGGTAGTTTTTATGCAGTATTTCCATTATCATTCCTTTCTTTATAAATACAATCTTTTTCTTGTTTCATGGATAAAAAATCTTTTCTTAATTTGTACATTAATCATTTTTTAAATAATGTTTTCTTAGGGTCTCGTGGTTCTCTGTTTCCTCCAAGTTACTCCATTCCTTCTTCCTTTCCTCCCTTCTCCCCCACTTCTTTCCTTCCTCTTCCGTGTCTGCTTGCCTTCCTGTCTTTTGCTTCTGATCGCTGTCTTTCACACTGGAGCGTTTCCTTCAATACCTGGTGATCTTTGGCAGTCTGCTCCCGGTTAAGAGTGGGGGCACTAAAGAGCTGAGTGGACATCTGTGCCCATGAGAGAAGGTCTTGTCACCGGGATGGCGCTACATACGGTAACTCAGTAACCCACACACTTCCTCCAGGACAGTTGCTTTGAGCTATTGCCCACAAAGGAACTCCTGGCTTCTGCGCTGCTGGCACTTTGGAGACAGAAGAATGAAGGTCTCACCTTTGTCAGCATGCAGGCTTTTCCTCAAGCTGCTGTTTCCTGTCTGGCTCCTCATCCTTGCTCTCTGTTGTGCCTGGTACCCCTTAGCTCAATGCTCTTTGTTCTAATTATTCTAGAGAATAAGCTCCTGCTTCTTGAGGGAATGAGAAAATATAACACGTTACCAGATGAAACTGCAGGGACCTGGCCATCCAACTACTCCTGTCGCAGAATGTCAATCCATCCCTGTTTTCAGCCTCTCAACTCACTCTCGCTTTTCTGAGATACCTGGTGCCTCTAACCCCTGAGCCCTGCCTGGCTTCCCAGAGGCAAGTGGCCCTCTCACCCCCATCTCTTCCTGTCCTGGGAGGTCAGTTCCCATCCTCCCTCCACCTTCCCCCTGATGTATTTTGGGCCAGGTTAATAGATGTCTCCTGGTCTCACTGAATTTCAGTGTCTTCTTCACTTTGCCATTTGGGGGAGCCCTCTAAGAGAAGGAGGCAGAAATGTCTTTGGGTCACCATCATCAAAACGGTCTCTTTCTCCAAAGCGATCTGCGTTTTACTCCTTGCAGCCCTCGTTATGCTTCCCTGAGATCAGACTACTAAGCTTTTCAGCTACTCTCAGCTTACAGCAGCTACTGTGGCTTGGCTCCTCTCCTTGTATCTACCATTCACGCAACATGGATTGACCTCCTCTGCTGATAAACAAGGGCTTGACTGCCTCTCATGAGTCATCTCTCCCCCTCATCTTCCCAGGGCTTTTACATCGCTTTAAAAATATTCCCTTCCTTTGTGGCTCAGACAGTTAAGAATCTGTCTACGATGCAGGAGACCTGGGTTCGATCCCTGGGTCAGGAAGATCCCCTGGAGAAGGGAATGGTAATCCACTCCAGTATTGTTGCCTGGAGGATTCCATGGACAGAGGAGCCTGGTGGGCTACAGTCCATGGGGTCTACACAGTGGGCTATAGTCCATGGGGTCGACATGGTGGGCTACAGTCCATGGGCAAAGACTTGGACATGATTGAGTGACTAATTTTTGATTTAAAAATCCCCTGTTGGCTTGTTAGCTCCATAACATTAACACTTGGCTATCTTTCTTTGGTCTTATCACTGGATACATGTTCTAAGACCAGCTTGTGCCCAGGCCTTTTCTGTTCAGCCCTTCCCTTCTCCTATCTCCCAGTCTCTGAACAGTCACTCTCTCCTTTTTGCATCTCCAAGAACTTCTTGGACAAGGGTTTAAGTCAAAGCAACAGAGACCCCACTCTTCTGGTCTCACACTCCGCCCCTCAGTAGATTCCACCAGATGCAGACTTGCCCTAACATGCAGCCTCTAACGGGGAGAGAGGGGGAGGAGAGAGTGCAACCCTTCCATAAGGCAAGACAGCCAGAGGTCTTTCTCCTAGAAATCTTATTTTCAGAGCAAACCTCAAGGATGCAATTTTCCCATTTTCCAGGGTTGGTAACCCCAGCTAAAGGCTGTCAAGACCCTAAAGCCCTCAGCAATTTCTCAGCAGGTAGACTTGACTTCAGCCCCTTCCCTGAAGCCAGGTGGCCAACGTCCAGCTCATCATTTACCACTTTCCTCTCCAGATCCCCTTCCTGGGAGCTGGCATTAAGATCCACGAGAGAAGGGTATCAGAAAACCTGCGACCCTTCCATGACCGGATGGAGGAATGTTTCAAGAACCTGAAAGTGAAGGTGGAGAAGGAATATGGTGTCAGAGAGATGGTACGGCTGGTCCCCAAGGCCAGGGAGGGTGAGATGGGTAGGGTGGGGCAGGGAGGGCGAGCAGACCAGAGCAAAGGAGCCTGCCCTTGAGAGGGACCTGAGAACCAGCAATGCCAGAGCCAATCCAGGGAACCTTCTGGGAAACTTGGTTCCTTAAAAGTCATCGCAGATAAATGCCAGTTATAAATTGAGTCCTGAACAATCAAGAGATTGTGCTAAAAATAAAAGCAACATTGATGAAGCACCAACTTACTATATGCTGATCTGATCTAAGCAGTTAGATCATTTA
The DNA here is from genome assembly GCA_007570785.1 of Antilocapra americana. NCBI lineage: Eukaryota > Metazoa > Chordata > Mammalia > Artiodactyla > Antilocapridae > Antilocapra > Antilocapra americana. Next base: position 4,555,401 of record ML664243.1, on the reverse strand, counting down.
GGCTTCGCAACAAGCTTGGGAGTCGTTTTTAACTCCTCTTGTCTATTCTAGAGATTCCTAGGTGTTAAGTGACTTGCTAGAGGCTATATAACAAATGGGGCTTCCAAGTGGCTGAGTAGTAAAGAATCCACCTGCCAAGCAGGAGATGTGAGTTCGATCCCGGGGTCAGGAAGATCCCCTGAAGAAAGAAATGACAGCCCACTTGAGTGTTCTTTCCTGAGAAATACCACGGCAGAAGAGCCTGGTGGGCTACAGTCCATGGGTTGCAAAGGGTCGGGCAGGACTTAGCAACTGAACAACAACATATAACAAGCAAGTGAGGCTCAGAATTTGCATGTGGCTCTGACAGCCTCCAAAGCCAGCACTTTGGGCCATGAACAAGCTCTGCATCCTCCAGAGGCCACTGGCCTGGTGCTCACGGAGCCTCTTCTTTTATCCCCTTCTCCAGAAAGTAGTGTCATAAAATGTCAAGGCGTGTAGTCTCTCAGAGGCCGTCTGGTCCAACCCTCTGATTTTACAGATGGGAAACTGAGGCCCAGAGACAGGAAGTGAGACACTAGAGAGCGCACAGGTGAACTCGAGCCAGCAGTTTTTCCATGAGACAGGCTGCCTTTTCGAGCACTGTCTGTGTGACACCCAATGCAGTTCTGATGGCAGCCACCCAGACTTGGGCCACGTGGCACAGGTCAAGGGCAGAGTCCTCCACAAGACCCCCTCGCCTCAGACACAAGGGTTCCCTGCACCTCTGACCAACTGGTTATAGGTTTGAAGATTCTCACCACCTCCTCAGGTCTCATCATTTCACAGAACTAAAGAAGTTTCCCCCCCTTCCATATCCATGGATTCTCTGATTAGCAGATTTAGCCAGAGGAGGATCAGAAATATTTGGGGAAAAGAATCCAGAAAGTTCCAAAAAGCAAAACTTGAGTCTGCTGTGCTGACAACTATTAACCTCATATTTACATTATACTTACAACTACTGATATAGCATTTACAATGTATTGGGTATTATGAGTAATCTAGTGATGATTTAAATTATGCCAAAGAATATACATAGGTTATCAATAAACTCAGATGTGCAGATGACACCACTCTAATGGCCAAAAGGTGAAGAGGAACTAAAGAACCTCTTGTTGAAGCTGAAAGAGGAGAGGGTAAAAGCTGGCTTAAAACTCTACATTCAGAAAGTTAAGTTCATATCATCTGGTCCCATCACTTCATAGTAAATAGATGGAGAAACAATGGAAACAGTGACAGATGTTATTTTCTTGGACTCCAAAATCACTGCAGAGGGTGATTGCAGTCATGAAATTAAAAGATGCTTACTCCTTGGAAGAAAAGTTATGATCAACCTAGACAGTGTATTGAAAAGCAGAGACATCACTTTGCCAACAAAGGACTATCTAGTTAAAGCTATGGTTTTTCCAGTAGTCATGTACAGATATGAGAGTTGGACCAAAAAGAAGGTTGAGCACCAAAGAATTGATGCTTTCAAACTGTGGTGTTGGAGAAGACTCTTGAGAGTCCCTTGGACAGCAAGGACATCCAACCAGTCCATCCTAAAGGAAATCAGTCCTGAACATTCACTGGAAGGACTGATGCTGAAGCTGAAACTCCAATACTCTGGTCACCTGATGTGAAGAGCCAACTCATTGGAAAAGACCCTAATTCTGGAAAAGATTGGGGGCAGGAGGAGAAGGGTATGACAGAGGATGAGATGGCTGGATGACATCACCAACTCAATGGACATGGGTTTGAGCAAACTCCGGGAAATGGTGAAGGACAGGGAAGCCTGGTGTGCTGCAGTTCAGCAGTCGCAAAGAGTCAGATGTGACGGAGCGGCTGAACAACAGCAGCAACGCCTAAGCTGGGCTTCTCAAGTGGTGCTAGTGGTAAAGAACCCACCTGTCAATGCAGGAGATACAGGAGGTGCCAGTTCGATCCCTGGGTTGGGAAGATCCCTTGGAGAAGGGCACAGCAGTCCACTTCAGTATTCTTTCCTGGAAAATCCCATGGGCAAAGGAGCCTGGGTAGTCCATAGGGTTGCAAAGAGTCAGACACAACTGAAGTGACTTAGGATGCATGTATGCATGCATAGGTTACATGCAAACACTATGCCATTTTATATAAGGGACTTGAACATCCCTGGATTTTGGTATCCTAAGGAGTCAGGGATATTGAAGTGACTGTACTTAGGATTACAGTTTTTATTTATAAAGGAAACAAGTCAGGACCAGCCAAATAAAGAGAGGCATAGGGTGAGGTCTGGGAGGGTCCCCAACATCTAACTTCTGTATCCTCAGGATTCAGTTCAGTTCAGTTGCTCAGTGGTGTCTGACTCTATGCAACCCCATGGACTGCAGCACACCAGGCTTCCCTGTCCATCACCAACTCCCAGAGCTTGCTCAAACTCATGTCCATTGAGTTGGTGATGCCATCCAACCATCTCATCCTCTGTCGTCCCCTTCTCCTCCTGCCTTCAATCTCTAACAGCATCAGGGTCTTCTCTAATGAGTCAGTTCTTCACATCAGGTGGCCAAAGTATTGGAGTTTCAGCTTCAGCATCAGTTCTTCCAATGAATGTTCAGGACTGATTTCCTTTAGGATGGACTGGTTGGATCTCCTTGCTGTCCAAGGGACTCTCAAGAGTCTTCTCCAACACCACAGTTCAAAAGCATCAATTCTTCAGTGCTCTCACAACCATACATGACTACTGGAAAAACCATAGCTTTTACTATACAGACCTTTGTAGGCAAAGTAATGTGTCTGCTTTTTAATATGCTGTCTAGGTTGGTAATAACTTTTCTTCCAAGGAGCAAGCATCTTTTAATTTCATGGCTGCGGTCACCATCTGCAGTTATTTTAGAGCCTAAAAAAATAAAGTCTGTCACTGTTTGCATTATTTCCCCATCTATTTGCCATGAAGTGATGGGACCAGATGCCATGACCTTAGTTTTCTGAATGCTGAGCTTTAAGCCAACTTTTTCACTCTCCTTCACTTTCATCAAGAGGCTCTTTAGTTCTTCTTCACTTCCTGCCATAAGGGTGGTGTCATCTGCATATCTGAGGTTATTGATATTTCTCCCGGCAATCTTGATTCCAGCTTGTGCTTCATCCAGCCCGGCATTTCTTATGATGTACTCTGCACATAAGTTAAATAAGCAGGGTGACAATATACAGCCTTGACATACTCCTTTTCCTATTTGGAACCAGTCTGTTGTTCCATGTCCAGTTCTAACTGTTGCTTCTTGACCTGCATACAGATTTCTCAGGAGGCAGGTCAGCTGGTCTAGTATTCCCAACTCTTTAATTTTCCATAGCTGGTTGTGATCCACACAGTCAAGGGCTTTGGCATAGCCAATATTTATCCTCCTGGGACATCCATGTATGATTACTAGCCAGGAAAACTCACCTTATCCCAAGTGTCTGGAGCTTTTATTGGGGCTTCATTACATAGGCATGATTGAATGAATCCTGGGCCACGTAACTGAAATCCATCTCCAGTTCTCCTTCTCTCCCGGATGCTGAGCTGATATTATCTGGCTTGGAGAACCAGCCCTGTAATCATAAGGTTGGTCTGTCTGACCAGGCCCATTCCTGGGTCTCCCCATCAGTGCAAAAAGGGTGCATAACAAAGATATTGGTGTCAGAGGGGAAACTGTAAGGATTTAAGACATCACCGGTCAGGACCAGGAGTAAAGGCCTAAACAAACTCTTTATTAAACAACTACCCAGAGGCTCAGCCAGCCAGAAAGCTTCTGTCCTCGTGCCCTGCTCTGCCCCACACAGCTCCACCCGCTCCGGTGGAGAAAGGCAGCAGACTGCGGAGGGCACGTTACCCCAACATCAGGCCTGCCTGCTAACCCCTGCACCCCGCGCCCTCTGCCGCCCACAGCCCGACTTCGAGGACAGGCGCGTGGGCCGGCCCCGGTCCATGCTGCGCTCCTACAGGCAGATGTCCATCATCTCCATGGCTTCCCTGAACTCTGACTGCAGCACGCCCAGCAAGGCCGCCTCCGAGAGGTCAGTCCCTGCCCCAGGCAGCCCCCTTGCACCCCTGCCCCAGCAGGGCCCCCAGCACAGCCTCTCTTCCTTTTCTGCCCCAGGGCTTTCTTCTCCACCCTCCTGCCCTTTTCTCTGAAAGCCTTTCCTCTCCTGGGGCCTCAGGAAAACTCTTGCAGCCCCCCTGTAGGGGTCAGGGCCATTGCTAGGGGGTCAGCTGAGGCCCAGAGAGGAATGTGGCTTTTCCTGAGGGCCCTGCAGAACGTGCCCACAGAGCGTAGCAGTCTTGGTCAGCCTGCCTACGCCCATCCGCTCCCCTCTGCAGGGGCTCCGGCCCTCGCAGCGCCCCGCTCCGCCCCTGCCTCACCGCCCCCAGCTCCTCCTCCTGTACCTGCCTGTACCTCTGTCCTCCCTGCTCAGCCACTCAGAGCCTCTGCCCTCCCACCTCCCTGAGCCCTCTGCTCCACCTGATCCAACTCAGCTACTGCACTGACAAGATCCTTATGATCGAGCACTCCCCAGGCTCTGGGACCTCATCTCGTGGCTACTCTGCAACGTTGATGCAAACACCTCCGTTTAATAAAAGGCAATCATGCCTCAGAGAGGTTGAGTGATTTGCCCAAAGTCATTGAGCTCAAAAGGGGCATAGATTGGAATCCAGATCCATATTTTTATCCAGTTTTCTCTTCCTGTCACCAGTCTTATGGCTCACCGCCTCCCACTTTATTTTATCCTGTATTTTGAGTGTTTGCAAATTAAACAGCTCCCCAAACTCTGCCAGGTGAGCTGATCTACTCCCAGGTCAGTCAGCCTGGGTCCCTGCAAGACAGTTTTGTGAAAGTTCTGACTGCAGTCTCTACTGCTGTCTCTCTGGCCATTCAGCTTCGACCTGGAAATAGCACCTCCCAAGACTCCAAAAGTGGAGCAGGAGGAACCCATCTCCCCAGGGAGCACTCTGCCTGAGGTCAAGCTGAGGAGGTCCAAGAAGAGAGCCAAGAGAAGCAGCGTGGTGTTCGCAGATGAGAAGCCATCAGCAGAGTCAGACCTGAAGCGGGTGAGTGGCCAGGGCAGGCTTCTCTCTGAGGCCACAGGCAGATCTCCACTGCATGACCGGCACAGTGCTGCGGGCTCCGAGACGTGGCTTGCTCAAGCCTCCCAGTGAGGTGGGGTTACAGATGAGGCATCTGAGGGGCAGAGAGGTGAAGTGCTGGTTGGCGCCCCAGCAGCCTGGATGTGACAGAGTGGAATTTGACCCAGGATGTCACTGTGTCCTTTCTACCATCACACAGGACTCTGCAAGACTGGGGAGTAGCCTCCTGGCCCACCACTGTGTGGGAGAGTCACCCTCCCAGGCTGGCCCAGGTGTTTCTATCTCTCAGCCCTCTGTCCCCAGCCACAGGGCCAGTCTAACCACTGACATCTCAGACTCTCCTCAGCTACTCCGTGGACCCAGAGCCCAGCTGGGCATGCAGAGCTGAAATTCTCACTGCCCTGACTTGGAGAGTTTTTATCATATAAACTAATAACTATTTAATATGAGACTTAGTGCCAGACAGCCCCGGGTTCAACCCCAACTTCCCCCCAAGAGAGAGGTTTGTTGAAAGCATTCTAGGAGCCTGGAATAGGAAGAGGGATTTAGCATCCTGGTAAGGGAGGGCTGCCAGTCAAAAAGGGCAAGGGACCAGCTGAGATCCCTTCCAGTGACAAAAGAGTCCTCCCCAAACTTCCTGTAGGCCTCAGAGACTATTCTTGCCAGGGGGAGAAGACTGGAAGGAAGACGGCGTTTCACAATTCTAGGGGGTGTCATTCGCACAAGAGTCTAAATGAATGCCACCACCACAGTTACATACTATGCGTAGTATGTAGCTGTGTAGACAGCCACAGTTGTATAGTATGCAACCTATGGTGCAGATTTTGACGTAGAGTGATATAAAACAGAATAAATGGGCTTCAGGCTCAGTCTACAGAAGCCATGCTCATCCCTTAACATTGACTTTTCAGGGCCTAGAACTGCCTCATGCTTAGCCTCTGTGTGTGTGTGTGTGTGTGTGTGTGTGTGTGTGTGTGTGTGTGTGT